>JBBPBX010040080.1:17055-29553 GCA_038048925.1 Garcialebias charrua | reverse complement strand
AATGTAATTATCTATGTTTTTTGTTTCTCATGTGTCTTCTCTGAGCAAAATATCTCATGAATCAGTGGACACATTTTAATACAACTCTGAAGTAATCACATTTACGACAAATTTATTTTTGGAACCAAAATTGTTGCTGAAATCAATCATGCTTAGCAAACACAATAACTATCTCTAATTCAACTAGTTTTACAAACACGGAGCTATAAGGTTGGGTTTGGAAATAGTTTAAAGCCATCAAGAACAGTTTGAGCACAAAGAGGTTACATGATAGCCTGGCCCTCGCCTTCCTGCACAGCTCCGCTCAATTCTCATTTCCCTTCACTGCACAGTCTGGGACTTTACCCGCCCACAAGGATTTGTCCAGTAGATTTTTGTTCGGACCAATCAGAGAACAGAAGGGGCGGAGTTTTGGACCCTAACCCACGCCCCCACCTGTCCCAGCGCGCAGAGCCCTATAAAAGGCTCTGCCAGCGCTCAGTCAGCGAGCAGCGGCATGTTCTCATTCAAAAGATGCAAAGCGATGCAGATATGTGACACAAATTTATTAATTTCCCCTTCTTAATCCCTTATCTGGAGTTTTCTTTTGGTTTTTGGGCCAAAAGTCAAGTTATCGCTCCCTTCTCCCTCCTCCTCCTCCTCCTCTCCGCTGAGTGCCACCTGTCCCGGCGCGCAGCCAGAGCCAGCGCGCAGCCGCGTTCTCATGCAAAGCGATGCAGATATGTGACACAAATTTATTAATTTCCCCTTCTTAATCCCTTATCTGGAGTTTTCTTTTGGTTTTTTCCCCCAAAAGTTAAGTAATCGCTCCTTCTCCTCCACCCTCCTGCTGAGTAAAATGAGAGAGACAGCAGGCTCAATTCGTTGCTGTAAAATGAACACGGAAATGCCTCAGGTTGTCACGAGAAATAAACTCGGGTTTTAGTTGCTGAGCGAGTCCCATCAGATTTTCTGGTGTTTTGGTGAGCTGGACCAGCGATCCATGGTTTGATTTTATTGTATTAAAACGTTTTATAACATATGATATAAACACAGAATTTGCGCAGCAAGAGAAACGCTGCAGAGGGGGCGGAGCAGTTGTCAGTCAAGTTCAGCTGCTGAACTTCAGCAGAGGGGGGTGGCTGAGGGGAGGGAGCAGAATGGTTTCCCTGTTCAAATTATCCAATGGTTTTGTTCCTAATCAGAGGCCAACGCCTCCAGCAAGAAACGGTTTTCAATGGGAAAATTCCAGACCCTTGTGTGAAGCGAAGTGAAGCACAGGGTATGGTTTCAACCAGGCTAGTTACATGAGGTCGTAGTTCAACATTTTCTTTCAAGAATTCCATCACAGCTTTAAGCAGTTCAGAGTATTTTGTATTTATTGGAATTTTCTTTTATTGTATTGAGCAAAATGATACAATATTTATTCAGTTTATTTGTCATATGCAAAAAAAATCAGTGTGAGCAAATAGCCAACAAATTACTTAACATTTGCATCACTTTCCAAATAAAAAAATAAGATGAACAAATTCATAGTGAAACAATCCCAAACATACTCATGAGGTCTTTATCTTGTCTTTATCATTTGTGGTGTTAATAAATGCCTGTGTTTTGTTTTTTATTTCGTGCTTATAATTTATCTACTTGATATACAGGTGGTCCCCGACTTACGAGCGCATCGACATACAAGGTTCCGGACTTACGAGCTGACTAACGAACAGTAAAGTTGTACAGAACATACAGAAAATACAGCACTTTTATGTGTTTTTAGATGAAAGTGTGTTAGCTAACAGTTTGTAAACAAGTTTCTGAGCATGTTTATGAACTAGTATGTACGTTTGTGTTGAAAAACGAGTGTTCGTAGTAGCGCTAGCATAAATTTTCCGACTTACGACCGAAAATCCGGACTTACGAGCGACACGTGTTTCGTGTTCCGACATACGAATTTTCATCTTACGAGCGACTCGTAGGAACGGAACTCGCTCGTAAGTCGGGGACCACCTGTATTTTGGATTACAATTTGTTGTACTGTATTTTGTCAGACTAACCAGCATGGGTTTTAATACCAGTAAAACTCTCATGTCTAAAGGTAACAGTTCATGTTTCTAGAGTTTGTTTTTCAGAATTCTGCATGGATTTATTGTTCTTGTTTATTTTGGACAGTGATTTAGGCAGTTGAAAAAACACACAGCTGCTAATAGAACCGATCCACGGGTTCACGGTCTCTGCAGGCAGCTCAGTCTCCGAGCAGAGCTCCACGAGGTACGCTTCGATCTTCAGAAGAACAACCTGGATCTGAACTGAATACCTCCCCCAGCTCATTCTCAGCCTGCTTCAGTCAAAGACCTATTGAACACTTCAATAAAAGTACCACAATAAAAAAAAAAATACCTGGACTGTGAGGAGAAATCCTTTATAATTAATACATTTCTGTCTATTATCTAACATAAGCTCAGAATCCCTTTCCAAATCAATTGTGTGTAAGTTTTATTCTCATTTTGCAATTATTTGCATAAAAAACAGTTCACCATTATGTCCAAAATGAATTGTTTAACATCCGTTACATCACCCATTCCTAAATGTTTTCTATGTTGATATCAGACAACTTCTATATTAATCAAAACCCGTTGTTTGTGTTTTAGGCTTTCTTTTTCTTTACAGATAGCAACTAAATATTTTTAATGTTTTACCTGGTCCTATTTCTTGTACTTTCAAAGTCTTCAGAAAAACAAATTACAATAAGAAAAAAAACTGATAAATTATGACGTTTTTACATAGCACAGGACAAAATGGCCCTCTTAACAAGATCTATGTAAAGGTTATGTGCAAATATCAGTGGTGAAGAAAGTACGGTACTCAAACACTGTACTTAAGTAAAAGTACAAACAAAACCAGACAAAAATGTACTCTAGTAAAAGTAGAGGTACCACATTAATGTTTTTACTTAAGTAAATGTAAATTAGTACTTGCTTTCAAAAATACTTAAAGTATTAAAGTAAAAGTACTTGCTGAATGTATTACGTAATGCAAGGGTCTACAATATCATTAAGTGTGCATACCGCATGTATATTTTATGTAATACTGTACATTAATAGTGTTGAGTCAGTTTAATGAACAATGCTGCAGATAATACATGTTTTTATTGTGTTTACTCTGTGACACAGTTCACACTTGGACTTGTGATTCTGTGCGTCAGAATTTCAGGGATGACCTGCAGAGTTAGATGGCATTAAGCAAAATAAGAAAGAGGAATGATTATATCTTTGAAAGTTTATGTGTCATTTTAACTGCAGTAAAAACATTTACGGTAAGTAAAAGTTGTCTGCCTGAAAAAAGGAGCATTAGACACAACTAACAAAGGAATAGACCCTGATCATTTCAACTCCAGTTTATCATCATCATCTAGTCAACCTTCTAATCTAATGGATCAATAGTGAACAATATTTTAACTTCCTGACACCATTTTCAAAACTTGGACCCGAGTGTCGAGACATTTGGAGATCATCTTGTCTTCTCTCCTATCCTATGAACTGACACATTTTAATATTGCAGCAAGAATTTATTGTTCAAGTTCAGAAGAAGTTGGTTTTCAAAGATTTTGAGTCCAGTCTGGATCTTTAGGGAGAGAGAATCTCCTGTACTGAATAGTCTTTCAATAATCTTTCAATAAGGCCATGCGTGGCACATATCTTCTGGCTGACTCTCCACAGTGGAATAATTTTGGATGTGTTAGTGTTTTGTTGTTGTTGTTGTTGTTGTTTTTCCCAGCTCAGTGACATTTATACTAGAATATAAATCATTGGTTCTTGAAGGTTGGTCTGACGTTACCTGCCTACTTTGCAGTGATTCAATGGACCAACTCTCCTCTCGCCATTGGACTCTTTCAAAGTCAAAGTCAAATTTATTGTCAGAACTGCAATATGTACAGGACATACACAGGATTGAAATTGCGTTTCTCTCAGTCCCTCGGTGCAACAGTAACCATCTAAACACTAAACACTAAAACATTTAATAAACATAAGCATAAAATAGTAAAAGTGTAACACTGTCCTGAGTTTTTTCATAGTAGTATAAAAGTATGAAAATTTACACCAACACTGAAACACCAAACACCCCTAAAACACCAAACACCCAATGAACATAAGCATAAAATGAAATAATAAAAGTGTAATACTGTCCTGAGTTTTTTCATAGTAGTATAAAAAGTATAAAAAGTATATCTATAAAATAAACTGAAGGTTCTAGCATTGACATTTGCAAAGAGTGGCACAGCAGCATATGAGTTAATGTACACAGTATATGTATGAGGTAGTTGATGTTGGTATATAGGCAAAGTGGCATATGCAGTGAGGCACATAAGGCACATTTGGCATCCTTAGATAAGGCTAGTCAGAGAATGCTGTACAGTATATGTATCAGCAGTAGTGTAGATAAAAGTAGTGTAAATGTAAACAGTAGTAATAAATGTAAAAGAGTGATCACATCGTGGCGCCAAGATAGTTCCCCCATGCTAAGAGACTGCTTTGAAAACACAAACTGGTCTGTCTTCAAAGAGGCAGCTACGAATGGAAGTTCAGTTGACCTGGAACTTTATGCTTCCTCAGTCCTGGGTTACATCAGTACATGTGCTGAAAATGTATCCATAAGAAAGTGTGTTAAATTTTACCCCAATCGAAAACCCTGGCTAAATAAGGATGTCCGCACCCTGCTGGCAGCCAGGGACACTGCATTCAAGTCTAAAGATACTGAGGAGTTGAGAAAGTGCAGGAGAGAACTGGATGATGGCATAAAGAAGGCCAAAGCCGCGTATGCACAGAGGATCGAGGGACAGTTCACCTCACATGATCCAAGGAGCATGTGGCAGGGCATCAAATGCTTAACAGACTACAAGGGCAAAAGCAAACAATGCCCCAGGGACCCATCCCTGCCTGATGCCCTCAATAAGTTTTATGCACGTTTTGATGATCCAAACAGACCAACTAGCACCAGACTCAACTCATCACCAGACGAGGAGCACCTCAAAGTGACCGCAGCAGAAGTGAGAGGTAGTCTCAGAAGGATCAACCCTCATAAAGCTACGGGTCCAGACAACATCCCAGGGAAAGTTCTGAAGGAATGTGCGGACCAGCTCTGTGAGGTGCTGGCTGACATCTTCACCACCTCACTTTCACTGGAGTCAGTTCCCACCTGCCTGAAGACTGCCACCATCATCCCAGTCCCAAAAAGCTCCACAGTGACTGGTCTGAATGACTATAGACCGGTGGCTCTCACCCCGATAGTCGCTAAATGTTTTGAGAAACTGGTCATGTCCCACATCAAGACAGCCGTCAACATCAGCGAGGACCCTCATCAATATGCATACCGTGAGAACCGATCAACAGAGGACGCCATCTCCTCTGTGGTCCACACTGCTCTCACCCACCTGGATCAGAAGGACTCATACGTGCGTCTGCTCTTTGTGGACTTCACATCTGCCTTCAACACCATGATCCCCCAAACTCTGATAGACAAACTATCCACACTTGGACTAAGCCCCTCTATTTGTAACTGGGTCTAGACTTCTTAACAAACAGACCACAGTCCGTGAAGATCCACAACTTCTCCTCTTCCACCATCACCCTCAGCACTGGCTCTCCTCAAGGATGTGTGCTGAGCCCTCTTCTGTTCACTCTGCTCACATATGATTGTACAGCCACACTTCCAGGCTGTCATATTGTTAAGTTTGCAGATGATACAGCTGTGGTGGGATGCATCACAGATAATGATGAATCCAGCTACAGACAGGAGGTGGAACATCTGGAGAGCTGGTGCAAAGAGAACAACCTTCACATGAATGTGAAGAAGACGAAGGAGATGATTGTGGACTTCAGAAGGAACAAACACACCCACACCCCACTGTATATAGGTGGATCTGCGGTGGAGGTGGTCTCCAGTTACAAGTACCTGGGTGTACACTTGAATGATAACCTCAGCTGGAGCAATAACACCACCAGCCTGATCAAGAAAGGTCATCAGAGACTCTACTTCCTCAGACGGCTGAGACGAGCCGGTCTGAGAAGCTCAGTCCTCACCTCGTTCTACAGGTGTGCAGTGGAGAGCGTCCTGTGCTCCAGCATCAACGTGTGGCATGGAGGCTGCACAGTTGCAGAGAGGAAAGCTCTACAAAGAGTGGTGAAGGCTGCACAGAAGTCTGTGGGAGTCAGTCTCCCCACCATCACAGACATTTACACCTCCAGATGCAGAAAAAGAGCCACCTGCATCATGAAAGACCTCACTCACCCAGCACACTCACTCTTTGCACCACTCCCCTCGGGACGGAGGTTGAGGAGCATCAAATGTAGAACCACTAGACTGAGGAACAGCTTCTACCCTGAGGCTGTCAGACTCATGAATAAATAAATAATAAGAATAAACACTGCAAAATGTCACATCATGCTGATACTGATCTGTTTCTTGTTGCTGCGTTCATCTGTGACTATCTGCGTTCATCTGTGACCATCTGCTCATGTTCGTGCTGCTGTTTATAATGATGTTTTTCTACTACATTAGGGCTTAGTGTATTACTAGCTGATGTCTCTCTTAGTTAATCCTAGATGTTATTATTGTTTTTCTCTTGCATTTGTTGTTGGATGTAACTGGGACCCTGTGTACATAATCTCGTTTTCAACACATGTACTACATGCGGTGCAAATGACAATAAATTCTCTCTGACTCTGACTCTGACTCTCTGACTCTGATAAATGTAAACCGTATTAATAAATGTAAACAGTGAATGTAAACAGTAGTATGACTATAGGCAGTAATGTAATACAAACATTAGTGCAAATATGAGAAGTAGTGCAAACTGAATGAGCACATGACCGAGAGTTTAGTGAATAACCCGTTTGACGACACAGGGTCCAGTGTTAAAAACTTTGTGTTGAGTGGTAATGTGTGAGAAAGTTTTTTGTGTTAAGGCAGTTCAAATGGGAGGGGAGGCAGAGCAGGCAGAGTGTTCAAACTAATGAACAACAACAACAGCAACAACAACAACAACAACAAAATGCTACGTGGATGTAACTTGTAACACACCACATTAAAGAAAGTACAGATACTTGATGTAAGATGTAGTGGAGTAAAAGTTGGGAGTACCCATGTTTAACTCTACTTAAGTAAAGCACAGATACATGAAATATGTACTTATGTACAGCAACAAAGTACTTGTACTTAGTTACATCCCACCACTGGCAAATATAGCTCTTTTAATCACCGTAGTTTGGAGAAAAAGTTTAATTTTGAGCTAATTGTTTGTCTGCAGGGCGTAAACTAAATTAGATTGCTGCCAACTCATCTTAAAAAAGGTATTGCATTCATTTAAACACTATTCTATAAATGTTTATATTGCCAATATTTTTGCAGTAGGCTACAGTACATGTATTCCTTTTTAAACATGAACGTCTGTAGTCATTTAAAAGTGAAAAAAGGAAGCAGGAGCAGCTGGTTGTAGCACTTTGGCTGCAGCAGGAAAATCACAACCATTTTGCCAAAATAACCACACAACACAAAACTGTTACTGGTGTAAAGGATTTTAAATAGTGCTACCAATTTCTTTAAAATGTTTGAGACTGGACTTGTTCAAACATGGCAGCAATCCACTTTGGCAACTCAGACTAGAAATTAGATTTTTTTTTTTCTTCTAAATCTGGTCTGGGTTTGACTTTTTCTCCAACGTGAGATTGTCACACTTTCAACCTTGGCTCTCGACGGAGGCAGTCACAGTCCTTCCCTCTCCCGTCCTCCCCCCCCCCTGCTGCCTGCAGCTCCTCAGCTAAGCACCTCGAACGCAAATTAAGATGGATTGGAGGTTTGGGCATTCGATTCTACGAACAAGATTTCTACAGAAGAACGGCAAAGGGGAGCCTTTCCACCCTCACAGAGTGAAAGAGGATACGCCATGGATTCCTGTGGGTGTGGATGGTGTGCGTCTCGCTCTCTGCTGTGCTCTGTGGAGGTGAAGGATCTGGATTATATTGGATTATGATGGCAGCGCTTTGCTTTTTGGCGTTTGTGGAGCACTGGTCTATCGCAAAAGGGGGAGACTTCAGCAGGACTTAATGCCTGGAGCACCCGACGTCTGGTCTGCGCGGTGACCTCGAGAAATCAGCTGTTTGCGAGCTTATCCAGAGGGTGAACAGATCACCCTCGGACTGGGACTCTGCACGCTGTGGTCAACATCTGAGGTCAGAGCTTGGATCAGTGGAAAAAGTCCCGAATTGGATCACTTGGAACAGAGTCGCCCTTACAGACTGAAGGCTACAGAAATTACAATGTGAGCCTGAAATGAAAATATTTGTCAATTCTTATCTGACTCCCTTGGAAACAGCCTTGAAAAAGGCTGGATATCTAATTTCTCCTGAGATGTGCTTTACTGTGGACAAAACAGCTGCTCTCTTGTCTTGTCTGCTACCCCCCCCCCCCGGAGAACTTTTCTATGAGCGTTATCGGAGGCCGGCTGGTCAGACTGTCGCTATCTGGAATGTCTCATGGACAGAATCCTCCCTGCCTCAGTCTCAACATGCAACATGTAACTGTCTTAAATGTGCTTATTGGTATAGTTTTTACTGTGTCATGCGGTGTCTTGGCAGACAAAATGTGATACTTTTTTTTTAATACCAACGCTGTGACCCTCATGGTACTTTCCTTTTTTCACACCTTTGACCTTCATCCCGACACGGATGAGAGAGGCCGTGCTGAAGAACATGTCATGTGTTCTGAATAAGCAGCAGCTTTACACACTCTCCATCTCGGGATGACTGTGCATACATAATCACGTTGTATTGGTGACAACTGGTGCAATGTTAATAAAAGCTATTGAATCTTGAATCTTGAATCTTCAAAGAGCTATCTAAAGCAGGTAAGATAATACTGGTCATAACCTTTCCATAGATACATACTTCAAGACACCAGGGCTATTTGCTTCAAGAAGGAGAAAAATCAAGATACAAAGCAACACAAAACAACCATTAAAATCCCCATCAATTAATTGGGATTATCTCTGGGTCTATCTAACCTTCTGTGGGGGCCTCGATAAAACAGGTTAGCATAATAACAAAGGAAGAGTTTTCATCAAGGCCATTATGCGAGCAGAATGGTGCTGTTGAATCTAGACTTGTCTGATGAGAGCAGCAGGAGCCTTCTCACTCCCTCCCCTCTTATCACACTGTCAAACCAGCTTGCCTGCTCCCACACTTTGCGCTTCCCAGCAGAAAGGGCACTGCTTGTTAATGCCAGTGAGTTGGAAATGAGTCACAGCACCTCATCACGAGGCTGATCTATACTCCAACGGGCGACCTCTGCTCGGGAGCAGAGGAACACGGTTTTCCTCACTCGTTTGACATTCAGCGGCGCTATTATGGAAGCGGTTCTTATCAATGCAATGAGCAAATGGGTACATTGAGTAAGACATACAGTAGTGAGCTGGACTGTGGGCTACGTGTTGGAGCTTTACGTCGTACGTCTTTACGTCGTACGTCTAGCTACAGCGTCCACAAGCTGTTTTTATTACGTATGATATTGTCTTTAGCAAATTTCTGGTGATTTTCATTTTAATTCTGTATTTTTTAAATTAAGTTTCTAATCATTGCACACTGATTGAGGCGACAATATCCGTGTCTGCACATGTGTTTGTCTCTGTGTTAGCAAAATATCCTATAAACCATTAAATATATTTTATTGAAACTCAGAGGATGATTCTTTGGGTACACATCTACTATTTATTCAATTTTAAGTAGCCACCACAGCCAACTTACCATAGGAAACACATACATGTCTATAACCCAGTCAGCTTTACAGATATTAAACTAAAATCTAGTGTGGTAGTAGTTGAGAGTCATACCCAACGCATACTTTGAATGCTAACTGATTGTGTGAGATCTGTTATTAAATAAATCTTACCGTCAACTGTCTGTCTGATTGCAAATCATCTAACAAACCACTAGAAGGATTTTAACAAAGCTCACAGAAAATACAGCATTGAATGTAAATTGACCATTGATCAATATTTGGACTCAATCCTATTCAAGATGCTGACCTGAGTAAACAAAACATGTTTATTAATTAGTCAGTATTAATCAGTGGAAGCTGCATCATTCTCAACACAGGCTCTGAGTGCTACATATGCTTTAAAACATATTTAATTAGAACTTTGGCATTAGCTATTAAAGTCAACACTTAGAGTGTATGAAAGCAAATTTGCTCCTGAACCAATGGGCAGACCTTAAATAAACCCACAAAAAGTTTTACATTTCAAACTCACTGATGACTGGAGCCAAGCCAATTTACCATGGCCAACACAACTAATCAAATTTGGTCAATTCAAAAATCACTCTAGCTTGGTCAACTTTCCATCCATCCATCCATCCATCCATCCATCCATCCATCCATCCATCCATCCATCCATCCATCCATCCATTCATCCATCCATCCATCCATCCATCCATTTTCTTACACTTATCCGGGATCAGGTCGCGGGGGTAGTAGCCTAAGTAGGGAGGACCAGGCTTCCCTCTCCCCAGCCACTTGGGCCATCTCCTCTGGGGGAATTCCAAGGTGTTCCCAGGCCAGCCGAGAAACATAGTTCCTCCAGCGTGCCCTGGGTCTTCCTCTGGGTCTCCTCCCGGTGGGACGTGCCCGGCGATAGATGAAGCTTGTTATGTTTATGTTTATGTTTATTAAATTTGTTCATTTTTTTTACAAAAGAAACACAATACAAGACAACCCCATAAATGATAATGTACAAAATATAAAAAATGAAAGGTAGCAGAAAGAAGAATAAATCTTATTATATCTGCCCCTTTTTTCAAACAATCAGATTAAACAATAATAATCTTCCACCAACAGTACAAAATGACTAACTCTTTCTAATTTTCTAACTAATACAATACACATTACGTCATTTCATATATATATTTTTAACAAATTCATTTTGATCATTTTCTTAAATGTAAACATTGACTTGGCATTTTTAACTACATTCTCCAAGCCATTCCATAATCTAATTCCCTGGATTGAGGTAGAACGTCCCTTCAAACTAGTTCTGAATTGTGGTTTTACAAACATCTCTGTTCCCTTAAGGTTATAACAACTTTGTCTTTTAACAAAATGCATTTGGATATTTAAAGGTAAAGCGTTATTCTGAGCCCTATACATAACTGATAAAATATTATAATCTACCAAATCATGGAACTTCAATAACTTCAGTTGATAAAATAATGTACTAGATGGATGACGGTAATGTTTTCTAGTGATAACTCTTACAGCTCTTTTCTGTAATACAAAAATAGGCTTTGTGATTGTTTTACACGCTTTCCCCCAAACATCAATACAATAGATTAAGTGTGGAACAATGATTGTGTTATACAACAAATACAGAGCTTTATCATTCAATAAGTCTCTGACTTTGTACAGTACTGCAATCGATTTAGCTATTTTTATTCTTACAGAATTTATGTGTTGTTTCCATGTCAGTTTGTCATCAATGATAACACCCAAAAACTTCACCTCACTCACTCTACAAATCTCAACACCCTCAATTTTGAGTGGAACATCAACAGTTTTCTTTTTATTACTGAATATCATGTAATTAGTTTTTTCTAGATTTAATGATAATTTATTGATTTTAAACCAAGTTTGTATTTTGACAAATTCTGTCTTTATCAATTCCAACATTTGTTCTACATCTTCACCTAAACAGAAAAATGTGGTATCATCAGCAAAAAGTACACATTTAAGGAGTCCTGACACATTTACCAAGTCATTCACATATAAAATAAATAGCTTTGGTCCAAGTACAGAGCCTTGGGGACACTCCACATGTGATATTACAGAGGTCAGATCTTACATCATTTATTTGTACAAATTGTTTCCTGTCTTTTAAATAGCCTAATAGTTATCCTTGGTTACTCATGACCCAGGAGAAATTTGATAGTCAGCCCGTTTCCAAGGCTGGCGGGGAGTCAGATTCAGATAAGCTTGATTGTTGATTTTCTTTAGGCAGACAGATTGATCGATCTCTTGCTCCATTTCTCCCTCATTCGTGAACTAGACCCATGGTCAACTTTGTCAAAATTCCATAAATGCAAACACAAAGAACATACAAGCAGTAGTGTGGTAGCAGCAGAGAGTTATCTTTATGATATACCTTGATTGCTAAAACATTCATAATATCTCACAATATCACATGAGGTTGTGCATTAAAAAAGGTTTGATGAAAACAGTGTAGTGGTACACCTATAACGCCATCTCTTCTCAGCATTAGATGGTCTTCGTTTAAAAATCTGGCATGAAAGATGAATTCCTTTAATTAGTAAATAGTCAACCTACAAATATAATTTTCATGGTACACTGAATTATTGCAGTGTATCTACATTTGTGTGATGATGCTGGAAACTAGGGGTGCACCGATTGCAGTTTTCTGATCACCGATCTCTAAAAAGTCTGACCTGCAATACTGATTTTGGCCAATACTGATTTTGTTTTATA
>JBBPBX010040079.1:17479-29555 GCA_038048925.1 Garcialebias charrua | reverse complement strand
ATATGGGACTCTGTTGCTGACTTTATTCACATTAAAAGGCAACAAGGAATTTTTGGACAATTAATTATTCAGGTTTTTGTGGTGGACATAAACAGTGATTTAAATCTAACCTACTTTTATTTTTAGAGGGATTTTGTAGCAACTTTACTTATCAGAATAATTATTAGTTCTTAGTGTCATGTCCTTTTTTTTATATATCGTTGGTATGAAAAACAACAAATTTCGTTCTGAGTGGTTGGATATTTATGTGTTTATTAAAATAACTGTTGTATCACATTTTGCCTGATTTCCTGTGACAGAACCCCCTTGATGATATTGTGAATTCCGCTTTAAATCAAGTTGAATTTTACAAAATGGTGGCCCGTATGGGGAACAGGATAATACAAGGTCAGGTTTTGTGCTACATGTGTTAACACAGTTAAAATGGTGGCCCGTATGGGGAACAGGATAATACAAGGTCGGGTTTTGTGCTACATGTGTTAACACAGTTAGAAATAATCCTGTTGTAAATTTCAACGTATTTGTTTGAGTGTTTTTTTAAAGATGGATAACATAACATCTCAATCACAACATGCTGAGGAAAGAGATGCTGGTCAGGATGAGCAAGAAAGTGGAGCAGGGTTTCTTGTAGATCACGAAGAGACAATTAGCAACCGAGGGGGAGATGCCTGGGTTACAAGGAGAAATCCTATAGGTGAAATAACATCTTTGCTTAGCTCCCTTTATGCATCAGATAATGAATCTGAAGGAGAGGAAGACGAGGAAGAATACCTCACTATGTCAGACATTACTGGTATTAGGAATGATTTAACCAATATGGTGGTTAGGATTACCTCACTGGAAGAAAATTTCAGGGCATCTGTAGACAGTGCTTTGAATAGGGAGCAAAACATCAGGACATGTATTGATAAAAATGTCGAGGCCATGGAGCAATGTATGAAAACAGCTTTTAAGGAATTTGAAGCCAAAGTAGTAGACTATTTGCTGCTACGAGATGAAAAGTGGAAGGCTGAGATAGAGAGGCTGAAGCGCGCCAGACTTTCTACAGCTATTCATTCTTCTGATAGTATCAGACCAAGTCTCCCTGTGCCATCTGATCATCTTTCTTCCTCCGTGAGGCATAATTTACCTGAAACATCATCTCCACCTTTAGGCCTACCTGTACCAGGAGTACCACAAGGAAGTTTTGGACTTTCACATCCTCAAAGGACGGATCAAACTACTGCCTACATCACTCCAGGAACGGTTCCAGTTATGACATCAACACACAGTGGGATGTTAGATTACCCGGGATCAGCCTCCCACTTGACTGTTCCACCATCAAGCAGAACTCCTGTGATTTATGCCAAACCCCCAGTGCACATGGAGTTCCCTACATTTGAGGGTGTATCACCTGTGCATACTAGACCTTTACCACTTAATCTGATCCTGGCTCTGCCCATGGAAGAGGTCAAAACACCAACCTCAAAGTCGTCTCCTATGGTAACACAACATCCACCAGAAGTCCAGAAGCTTTTGAAGACTTGGCCATCTGTATGCTCAGAAACATTGGGCAGAACATCTGTGGAAGAACACAGAGTAATAACCACAGATGAAATACCCATTCGTTGCAGAGCTTACCGGGTGTCTCCTTTCAAGCGGCAGATAATAAAAGAACAGATTGATGCAATGCTCAAAGATGATATTATAGAGCCATCACAGTCTTCATGGGGGTCTCCTGTTGTCCTTGTTCCTAAGCCAGATAAATCTTTTCGGTTTTGTGTGGACTATAGAGCCTTGAACTCAAAAACTCTGCAGGACGCTTATCCCATGCCCCTCATCCATGAGTTGTTGGAGTCGATGACGGGAGCAAACATTTTTAGCACCCTGGATTTAAAGTCTGGATATTGGCAGATGGCTATGGCAGAGGACAGCAAGGCAAAAACTGCTGTTATAACCCCATTTGGACTTTATCAATTTAAGTGCATGCCATTTGGATTGAAAAATGCTGGAGCATCTTTTCAACGGTTAATGGAGAAGATTTTAGGAGAGCTACGGGGAAAGATCTGCTGTGTGTACATCGACGATGTGATCGTTTTCTCTGCCTCTCCTGAGCAACACCTGAAGGATCTGGACACAGTATTTGCAAAGCTCCACCATGCCAATTTGTCCCTCAATCTTGAGAAATGCAACTTTTTCCAGCAAGAACTCAAGTTTCTGGGACACATTGTATCAGCAGAAGGTGTTCAAGTGGATCCAGGCAAAACCCACGCCATTACGGTTTATCCAACTCCAACTAACCAAAAAACTCTTCAGAGATTTCTTGGGATGGTAGGCTGGTACCACAAGTTCATCTCACATTTTGCAGACATAGCTACACCTCTTTATCAACTGCTCAAAAAAGATGCAAGGTGGGAGTGGACAGTGGACTGCCAACATGCTTTCTTGACGCTGAAGAAAGCTTTGGTGGAATCTCCCATACTGGGGCAGCCAGATTTCGAGTTACCATTCGAAATTCATACAGACGCCAGTGATGTTGGTCTGGGGGCCGTCCTGGTACAACCAACCCCTGATGGAGAAAAAGTTATTGCTTTTGCTTCAAGATCATTGAAAGGAGCGGAACACAACTACTCCACCTCTGAAAAGGAATGCTTGGGGGTTGTTTGGGCAGTAGAAAAATGGAGACATTTTGTAGAAGGTACCAAGTTCATCATTTACACCGACCATGCTGCCTTAACCTGGGCATTCAATCAACCCCGAACCAGTTCTAGGTTAACACGCTGGGTGCTGAGGTTACAAGATTTCAATTTTGAAGTACGATATAGAAAAGGATTGCACAATGTAGTGCCTGATGCTCTGTCCCGATCGATATCTACTGATTTAGCACCAGCATATGTGGCCCTGAATTCTGCTAAAGCCTTGGTAGGTTTACCTCTATCATTAGCAGAAATCAAGGAAGCACAGGAAAAAGACTCAGACCTCATGGATCTAGTTAAGGATCCGAGATATCAGAGACCTGACAGAATTCTCTTCCACAAAGTCCACGATCTCTGGTACAGGAAAACCCCAATGAAAGACGGCATGAAATATCAGCTGGTGGTTCCCAAGTCTTTAGTTCCTCAAATTCTTCAGTACTTCCATGATCAGCCATTGAGTGGACATCTAGGCAGGCTAAAGACACTCCTCCGGCTGTTGGAGGTTGCATGGTGGCCGTCAGTTCGTAAGGATGTGTGGACTCATGTAAAGAACTGTGCAGTTTGTCAGCAGTACAAACCTGAGAATCAAGCTCCAGCTGGTTTTCTACAACCCACACCTCTGACTGAACCCTGGGCTAAACTTGGGATGGACTTGATGGGACCTTTTCCACGCAGTAAGAAAGGAAATGTCTTCCTTTTTGTTGTGATCGACTACTTCACAAAGTGGGTGGAAATGTTTCCTGTAAGAGACAGCAAGACACCGAAACTCATTACTATCCTCCGGGAGGAGATATTTACTCGTTACGGAGTTCCACAAAGCCTGGTGTCAGATCGTGGTCCCCAGTTTACCAGTAAAGAGATGTCCAGTTTTTGCTCTATGTGGGGTGTAAAGCATCATTTTACAACAAGCTATCATCCCCAATCTAACTTGACTGAAAGGGCGAACAGAACTATCAAAACAATGATAGCCTCATTTGTTGGACAGCATCACAATCTATGGGACCAACATATCTGGGAGTTCCGTTTTGCCATCAATGGCGCTCAACATGAAACCACAGGGAGAGCCCCTGCAGAGCTAATGTTGGGACGTCAACTTCAAGGGCCATTGGAGAGGATGATAGCTAAACCACCATCGCCTCAGCAACCCATATATAAATTGATGGAGCGACACAATGAGATGAAGGAAGAAGTCAAACGGAAAGTTGGGATAAGTCAAACCAGACAAGCTAAATACTACAATGCCCGGAGGAGGGGTGCACAGTTCCGGCTGGGAGATTTGGTCTGGGTAAGGTCTCATCCCCTTTCCAAAGAAATAGATAGTTTTTCCTCAAAGCTAGCACCAAAGTGGTCAGGACCAGCTACAGTGAGGAAACAGTTAGGCCTAGCCTGGTTTAAACCAGACCCTTGTCCTTCACTTCGCTTCGTACTAGGGTCCGGACTTTTCCCATTGAAAAACGTTTCTTGCTGGAGGCGTGGCCTCTGCTGAGGAACAAAACCATTGGATATTTTGAACAGGGAAAGCATTCTGCTCCCTCCCCTCAGAGCCACCCCCCGTGCTCTGGTGAACTTGACTGACAACTGCTCCGCCCCCTGCTCCAGGAGTCCTGCAGCTTTTCTCTCGCTGCGCAAATTCTGTGTTTATATGTTATAAAACGTTTTAATACAATAAAATCAAACCATGGATCGCTGGTCCAGCTCACCAAAAGACCAGAAAATCTGCAGGGACTCGGTCAGCAATAAAACCCGAGTTTAATTCTCGTGACAACCTGAGGCATTTCCGTGTTCATTTTACTCAGCAGGAGGGTGGAGGAGAAGGAGGACGAGGGAGCGATTACTTAACTTTTGGGGGAAAAAAACAAAAGAAAACTCCAGATAAGGGATTAAGAAGGGGAAATTAATAAATTTGTGTCACATATAAAACAATCCTGCATCGCTTTGCATCGCTTTGAATGAGAACATGCCGCTGCTCGCTGACTGAGCGCTGGCAGAGCCCTTTTATAGGGCTCTGCGCGCTGGGACTGGTGGGGGCGTGGGTTAGGGTCCAAAACTCCACCCCTTCTGTTCTCTGATTGGTCCGAACAAAAATCTACCGGAGAAATCCTTGTGGGTGGGTGAAGTCCCAGACTGTGCAGTGAAGGGAAATGAGAATTGAGCGGAGCTGTGCAGGAATGGCGAGGGCCAGGCTAAGTTAGGCCCAATAAATTATCAGCTCCAGTGGAAAGACCAGCACAGAGGAACAGATACTGTTAATGTGGTTAACTTAAAGCCTTATTTTGGAGTTCAGCCTCCCTTGCCTCCGGCTGGGGGGGGAGGATTGTAACATAACCAAAATGTTTGTTTTTCTCTGCATGAAAAAATAGTAAAAAATAGTAAATAATAGTAAAAAATAAATGTAGCAAACTGTTTTGTAGAACAGATGCTTGTTATTTCATTATTAAAATCATTCCATATCTCCACTATTTAAAGCTGATTTTGGGCAGTATCATGCAGGTTTTCAGGTGTGGTTGAACTTGGGAGATAAAAAGGGGCGTGTGCAGCCGCGCAGGGGGACGCAGCTGGAGTCACGCAGCTGCTGAGGAAGAGGCACACAGACAGATCTGCGCAGCGGGAGACTCAAGTTGACTTAACGTGTAAAACAAGATAAAAAAAGCAAAGATAAGACATTAAACCGCAAGCAAAGTTCATCCCAGCGCCGCAGATTGTGTGTTTTAAAGACTGGATCAGAGTTTGCACACAGGAAACGCCGCCAGGTGCAAGAGGACGTCACAGGGAGGAAGGAAAAACGCTCCCGGTGAGATCTGGACTTTACTTCTCTTTTTGGGGTTTTTTGGGTGGTACCTGTCATGTATTGGGATGCTGACGGAGTTTACGTGATGACGTGTGTGGGGGCGGAGTTAAGAAGGTGTTCGTTCTGGAAGAGCGGTGGCAGGTGGTGGATGAAGATGGTTCAATAAAGTGAATGAAACGATACCACTTCGTCTAATGATTCAATTCAGAATATCTGCCTAATTAAGTAATAAGGTGGATATACAACAATGGCGACGAGGAAAAACATTGTCACGCTGAAGATGACAACGGATTCAAGCGGATGGTGAAAGACGTGTCACGCTGAAGACGTCAACGGCAACACGAGGTTAGCTAAAAAAGTTCAAGCTAACATGGAAAAGTCAAGTATTCAACCGTTCACTTGCTACACGGATCCAGCGACCCTTGGACCAAGATGGACAAGGTGGCTGACATCATTTGAGCTGTATGCAGACGGTAAAGGACTTATTCTGTCTGATGATGCCACAGACGCTATTAAACAGCGGAGGCGTGCGCTGTTACTGCACTTGGCCGGACAAGACGTGCAGGACATTTTTTCTACATTACCACAAGGAGGTGAGGTTACGGATTATGAGGCTGCAGTGGCTGCGCTGAACACTTATTTTGTGCCACGAGTAAATGCAAGCATATGCTCGTCAGACTTTTCACAAAATATTCCAGAAACAAGGTGAGACTGTTCAACAATTCTGTACTCGATTGAGGCAAGCTGCAAGAGACTGTGACTTTCGTGGCGATAATGATAACCAAATAAGAGATGCGGTTTTGAGCAAATGCACATCTGAATACGTGCGAAGAAAGTTACTGGAGGAGGGTCCCGGCTTGACACTGGCTCGTACACTGGAGGTGGCTTCGCAGTGTGAGCGCGTGGAGGAGCAGCTGGCGGCGATGAGCGTCACCGAGGAAAAGAAGATGGAGGACGCGGTCAACAGGATTGCAACAACAAAGAAAGGAAAATACTGGAAATCAAAAGAAAATGTGAAGGAGGAAAATAAAACAGAAAGACAGTGTTACAGATGTGGATTCACAGATCACATGGGAAAAGATCCAAAATGCCCAGCACGAGGACAAACATGTCACAAATGTACTGGTAAGGACCACTTTTCAAAAATGTGCCGCACAAAAAGGCAAAAGAACCAAAATGTGAATATGATGGATGAATATGCTTTTATTGTGAAGGAGGACAATGTACCTGATAAACTGTTATTTTCTGTGGGGGGAGTCGAGCTAAAAATGTTGATTGACTCTGGTGCTACAAGCAATATAATGGGAGAAAATATATGGGAAAAACTTAAAGCTGAAAAGATAAAATGTTATTCATATGTACCTAAAGAGCAGAGAAAGCTGTATGCTTATTCTTCAACACAAGCTTTAAACATTAAAGGTGCATTCAGATGTGAAGTGAAAATTGGCAACAGGAGAGAAGAAACAGAGTTTATTGTCATAAGAGGCAATGGTGAACCACTCCTGGGTAAAAAGACTGCTGTAAAGCTTGGGGTACTAAAAATAGGAGAAAATGTAAAGATGGTCACAGAATCAAATAATATTCTGCAAGAACAGTACCCAGATGCATTTAAAGGAATAGGAAAATTAAACACCAAACAAAGCAAACTCACAAAAGAAAGAGTGAGAGCTGTAGCAGAGATAAGTGAACCAAGAAATGCTGCAGATGTTGATGGGAAACTAAATATGGTTGACTCATTATCAAGACTGTTATCAGATAAGATAACACAAGACACACACATTCACAAATCTGAGGAATATGTGAGATTTGTAGCTGTAAATGCAACTCCAAAATCACTTACCACAAGACAGGTGGAGGAGGCATCTGCCACAGATTCAGAATTAACAGAGGTGCGAAAAGCAGTTGAAAATGGACATTTTGAAAAATGCAAAGCATATGCACCCATTGCTAATGAACTGTGTGTGGTGGGATACATAATTTTAAGAGGAACACGCATTGTGATGCCAGAAAAGCTCAGAGCTAAAGCAATTATGTTGGCACATGAAGGACATTTAGGAATTGTTGGGACAAAGCAACGTCTCAGGACAAAAGTATGGTGGCCTGGCATGGACAAAGCAACAGAAAAATATTGCAAAACATGTCATGGGTGTCAAATTGTAGCCAGACCTGATCCACCAGAACCAGTGAGAAGCACACTTTTACCGGATGGACCGTGGCAAGATGTGGCAGTAGACTTACTGGGACCATTATCTTCAAATCACTCCATTCTTGTGCTAATAGACTATTACAGCCGTTACTATGAATATGAGGTGTTGACATCTACAACTGCTGAGAAAGTCATTGACTCTATTGACAGTATGTTTAGTAGACATGGTCTACCAGTTTCCATTAGATCTGACAATGGTCCACAGTTCAAATCTGAATTATTCAAAGAATACTGTGAGAACAATGGAATCAAACATGTGAGGACAACACCAAAATGGGCTCAAGCCAACGGAGAAGTTGAACGTCAGAACGCATCACTGATGAAGAGGATCAGAATTGCACAAGCAGAAGGACTGGACTGGAAACGAGAACTAAGAAAATATGTGACAGCTTATCGAAGCATTGAACATGCAACCACAGGCAAAAGTCCTGCAGAACTGTTATTCAACAGAAAAATGAGAGGAAAATTACCGGACATGAGTGAAACAAACACAGCTGCGTTGGATGTACGTGACAGAGACGCAGAACAAAAAGGAAAAGCGAAAAGTTATGCTGACATCCGAAGAAGAGCTCAACATTCAAAAGTAGAGCTGGGAGACACAGTGCTGGTTCAACAGGAAAAAGTTGACAAATTAACAACACCATTTAATGCATTACCACACAAAGTCGTGAGCAAAACAGGAAACCAAGTTGTGGTTGAATCACCAACAGGAGTTCGGTATCACCGAAACACCACACATGTGAGAAAATATGAAACTGAGGAAGGAGTTGGTGAACAAAAACTGTTTTCTGAAAATAAAGACTTTGAGGATGAAAAAGAGGACACTTACAGTGCAACACCACAAGAGGGCACTCAAGACTTAGAAATGGAAAAGACATTCAGACCTCAGAGAATCAGAAAGACTCCAGAGAGGTTTCGTGACTTTGTATAAATAAAAAAAAAAAAAAAAAGGGAAATGGTTGTTCAGGGTTCTAAGAAATGTAAATTGTTTCATGTTGTTTTGTGACTAAGGAAATGTATTGGTAAGCCTGAAGGCGTGAAGATGATGGAAAAAAAAAAACTGATGTTTAAATGTATGGAGGGGGAAGTTGAAAATCTAAGGAAAAGGGGGATGTCATGTATTGGGATGCTGACGGAGTTTACGTGATGACGTGTGTGGGGGCGGAGTTAAGGAGGTGTTCGTTCTGGAAGAGCGGTGGCAGGTGGTGGATGAAGATGGTTCAATAAAGTGAATGAAACGATACCACTTCGTCTAATGATTCAATTCAGAATATCTGCCTAATTAAGTAATAAGGTGGATATACAACAGTACCTCTCTCATTTTTTAAATATCTTCTTTTGGGGGGGAAAGCGAGATAATTTTGGATTTTTTCATTTTTGGATTGTGACTTTGGGGTAAAATGGGGAAATATTATCCAGGATTGTTGATTTAATTTTTGAACATATGGGACTCTGTTGCTGACTTTATTCTCATTAAAGGAGACCACATATAGCTATTTAAAATTTTTATGTTATTTCTGTGTGCTATCTTGACAATATTAATTCATTTTAATACACAAAATAATTCTTAGATAATCAATTATACCCTTTTTAATTCTGCCATTTTTAACTTTCGTTTTGAACGACCGGTTTCTTGAAGTCCACGCCCTTCAACGATCTGTTAACGCCCTCTGTAACAGCCAGTATCTGTAATGTGTTGTTGTTTTAAAATTAGCTCTTTTTTATTACTCATTTGACTTACTGTTAGTGCTAGCTTAAGATAACTTACCGAAACCCGTCTGAGCGCGCCGCAATTGCTGCTCCTTTTAGCATGAGACCTGCCGAATCCGAAGCTAATGTTAGCTTGTTCCTCTTCCGGTGTTCGCCAGCTCCGCTCGTTGCACGCGGAGATTTTGGGAGTTATCGCTGTTCCAGTCAAGACAACACAAAGTTCACCAAGTGTCTCCCGTAAATTAATCTGTAAGGAGAAGGTCCTCGCTGCTGCGAGCCTGCTGCGAGGCTGAAATGAGGCTGTACAGTTGAAGCTCCGCTCCATCGCGCCGGAAGAGGGTCCCGTCGCAACCGGTCCCTAAGCCGGGGGTCCGCTCGTTTAATTTTTGCCGGCTGCGCGTTGGCAGCGATCGCAAATACACTAAAAATTGAACTAAAACATAAAAATAACAATTATACTTTATTTATAAAGCCATTTAAAAAAAACACAGCTGCAACAAAGTGCTGTACACATGAAATTAAGAACATATAAACAAAAGATGAGATGAAATCATGAAAAACAACAGTCATGTGTTTAATACAGAAGTGGGTTGAGCCTAACCAGGGGTTGCTAGGTGAGGGGCTGGACTCAGGTTTGAGGTGATTGGCTACGGCCTGTGACGTCAATAACTGCAGGAAGTGTGAATCCTGGTGTATTTATCAAAAATAAATAAATCTACTTAGAGTAAATAAACCACTGGGTGCATTTTTTTGGCACAAGGACTGTTTTTTTATGAAGTAATACCCAAAGTTGAGTAAAAAAAACATTAAAAAGTGATTTTTGCATCTGTGGTCCCCTTTAAAAGGCAACAAGGAATTTTTGGACAATTAATTATTCAGGTTTTTGTGTTGGACAATTATCCAGGTTTTTGATTTAATTATTGAAGATATGGGACTCTGTTGCTGACTTTATTCACATTAAAAGGCAACAAGGAATTTTTGGACAATTAATTATTCAGGTTTTTGTGGTGGTCATAAACTGAGTGATTTAAATCTAACCTACTTTTATTTATTAGAGGGATCTTTGTAACAACTGTACTCAGCAGAATAATAATAATAATAATATTAGTTCTTAGTGTCATGTCCTTTATTTTTTTTATCATTGGTATGAAAAACAACAAATTTCGTTCTGAGTGGTTGGATATTTATGTGTTTATTAAAATAACTGTTGTATCACATTTTGCCTGATTTCCTGTGACGGAACCCCCTTGATGATATTGTGAATTCCGCTTTAAATCAAGTTGAATTTTACACGGTGATGTTTTACCGGATGCACTTGACACACCTGCGGCTTGTGACTCCTCAGCATTCTCAAGGCTGAACTGAATCACAATTATTTGTTGGAGCATTACCTGCCATGCAGCAAACTAACTTTACAACCTTCTGTACAATTTCTAGTACAAAGCCTCTACTGCTGATGTTTTTTACTCCTTCAGAGATTTCTCCGTGTGCTCCTGGAATTCCCTTCTGTAATCACCCATTCCTCTGTAAAGAAGTCAAAGATGTCAGCTCAGCCTTCAACCTACTATCACCTGCCTGCCCACTCTCTCTTGTCTCTCCCACAAGACTGCAAGTCACCTGTCCGAACATGAGAACTCTCAAACGCTGGTCTTCTTTCCAGATACCTGGAAAGTACACTAACCCTGGCTACAGTTTGTTCCCTCCCCAGTGGTGGGATGTAACTAAGTACAAGTACTTCGTTACTATTTAAGTACACTTTTCATGTATCTGTACTTTACTTAAGTAGAGTTAAACACAGGTACTTTTAACTTTTACTCCACAACATTTTGCATTAAGTGTTTGTACGTGCTACATTCAGAAAGTAATAATAATAATAATAATGAATTCAATTTGTAATGCACTTTTCATTAATAAAAATCTCAAAGTGCTACAATGTGTAACAAGGTAAAGATAAAAATAAAACAAGTGATAAAATCAAATAAAATCAACAATAATATCGACTAAGATCAAAGATAAAATCATGTATGTTTAGGCTTGCTTAAAAAATAAATAAAATAAAACAAGTGATAAAATCAAGTAAAATCAATAAAGATATCAGCTAAGATCAAAGATAAAATCATGTGAAAGCAGAATAGGCTTGCTTAAAAAGAAAAGTCTTAATGCCGCTTTTAAAAGTACTTTTACTTTTAATACTTTAAGAATTTTTAAAAGCAAGCACTTATTTACTTTTACTCCAGTAAGACGTTAATGTGGTACTTCTACTTTTACTAGAGTACATTTTGTCTGTTTATTTGTACTTTTACTTAAGTACAGTGTTTGAGTACTTTCTCCACTGCCTAATCCAGCACTTTGAGATTTTTATTAATGAAAAGTGCGTTATAAATTGAATTCATTATTATTATTATTATTATTATTAATCCTACATTAACTTAAACAAGTCCAGATAACAGTAATTCAAACTATGTCAGGAACCAGAAAATTTGCCTGAAATAAATGAGAAATGTGAAGAAAAGAAAAGAAAATCTACTGCGAAATGTTTTATAACTTAAAGTTTAGTGATGCAGCTATTATATCACAACAAAAAAGGTTTACAATTCAAATCGGAGCTGAGGTCTTTTGTGGGAAGTTTGCATGTTTGGCGTGCACTGGAGACTCCAGTTTTGGCTAGTCAACAAGCAGATATAAGCAAAGGGTACT
>JBBPBX010040079.1:0-13705 GCA_038048925.1 Garcialebias charrua | reverse complement strand
TGCTGATGACCCCCACTTCTTCGACGCCAAGACATGTCCTGAAAGGAGGACAGTTGGGGTCTTTGCCACAAGTTGAGAATACCGGCAAGTGTCCTATGGGTCGGTCCTGCTGGTGACGTGTGTGAACAGAGGTGTCCGGCGCGTGTGACGTCCCAGACGTCGACCTTATGGCATCTGTAAATTCTGCCTAGCAGGGTGTTACGTGTTAACAAACTGTTCCAGAGGGTGGAGCCATGAAGGACCTTTTTGAGTGGTGAACATTTATGATGTTCATTGAGTTTTTTATTTTATTTTATTTTACCTGGAGTGATGAAATCTGAAATGATGAAATATGATTTGTTTTTAAGACTAAATGATGATTAATTTGAGATGACATGCACATGTACAGATATGTGCTGCAATTGGGAATAGGTTTTATCTGGACAGTATAATCGTCCTTAAAACATAGCTAGGTACCTTTTTAAAGGATGAATGTGTTGTACGCTTGTGGGAGTGGGGACAACAAGACTTATTGATTGATTAATTGGCAATTCTGCTTTGCAGTCACTCTGGGCCCCTTCTGGTGCGCAACAAAATGGGTCCATATGTGCCGAAACTTATGATTGAGTTTCTATGTCTGACTGTCCAATTGAAAGTGTTCACATGTATTGAACAGCAAAAGGTTTTACAACGGTTGAAACTAATAGAGCAAGGGTATACAGTGTCCCTCCTTTGCTTGTTTTTAGTGCCTTGCTTTGTGTAATTGGTACACTTGTTTTATTTTATTTTTATTAAACCGAGTAAAAGATCATGTGAGTAGATTGGTTTATAACACTGCCTTAGGATGAAGATTGAAGTTATAATGAGAGACCATTGGTCTGGTACTGAACGAATTACTGTTGTATTTGATTTAACTGTGCAACCATATACAGTAGTGTTTGATTATTGGGTTAATGGCTACAGAGTATATAATGTGACTCGTCACGAAGGTGATGGGGTCTCTTTTCTTGATTTAGTTTGTACAGAAATAGAAAGGTGGATGGCCAGGTATTGGGGGATGTCCCATTAGGTGTCAGGGGAAATTTTTCAAAATTAGTCAGAAAATCAGAGGATGGGATGAATTAAGAGTTTTATTAATGCTTTTCTGACTAAATGTTTATCAATTTTTAATGCTTTAAGCTGACCATATAATTAGTGTCTGTTTCTGTAGCTGGTCTTGTCGTGAGAAGGTAATGTGCAGTTTTCCGCTGGAGTCTGAGAACAGGGCCCGTTCTCCCACAAACAGCTGTGCAGACTTTTGCACGAAGTGCTAGTTCAGCACTTAGATGCTTGCCCATCTCTTTCTCAGACAAGCCTGCAATAACCGACCTTGGGAGAAATCCTCCCACGTTAAGTCGAAAACATGTTTTTGCTAGAGTGAGTGCATCACGCACTTACACATGTCACGCACGCACACACACCGCACACACGTCAAGGTATAAAATGAACTCTGTGTCAGATAAACATTGAAGTCTACCGTGAGGCTTTGGCCCAGCCGTCCGGCTGCGTTGATGGTGATTCTCATCTGAGTTGAAAGCGGCTTCCCGACTCGTGTCACGGTGCGAAATTCTTGTAACATCAATGCCTTGTTGTGTGTGCTGTTCTTTGTGGCGGGGTTTAATAAATGACACATTGATCCTAGCAGATAACAGTTTGTGTGTTGCTTGTATGTTTATTGTACATCTGAGGTGATTTGTACAACTGTATGTGTTTTTCCTTTTTTCCTTTTTCCTGTCACAGTTTTCTTTAATAAATGACATCATTATTGTTAAGGGAATCTGTGTTTGTTTTCTTCCAAACAAGAGCTATGCCTACCCTTCATGAACTTGACAAATGATTTCAAATATGATAAAACATTAACCATTTGGGTTGATCTGAAATATCATAAAACAGCGTTCAATACAGAAACAACTGGACTTTATTTGTAACAGAAGAGAGAGAGAAACCATCATTAAACAAAGGAGGAGGCCTCGGGTTCCAACTTTCTAAAACATATAGTGCAGCCCTGGGGCTGATTCCCAGGCGTCTCACACCTGATGAGAACAAAGGAGCCTCGTTTGTGAATTAGACTAACAAAGACTTTGAGAAGTCCCTGCTATTAAGGTGTGAGGTGGGATTTGTCAATTTACATACAGTAGGATGTGTGTGTCTTCTGTCAGTTTTTTGAAAAGAACCTTACTTCCACACGCTGTACTTTGAATTGAGAAAGCTACACGGGTGTGAGGTGTGATTTGTCAATTTACGTATGTGTATGTTATCTCAGCCTTCAATTTAGGTAGGTGTGTGTGTCTTCTCACAGCCTTTAAATTATTATTACCAGACTCTGCTCTTTGAATTGAGAAAGCGCCCCGGCTGGGACGTGAAACGTCTTCTGTTACAAATAAAGTCCAGTTGTTTCTGTATTGAACGCCTTTTTTGAAACGTTTCGTATTTTGTCGGAAATACTTCCTCAGTCTGAGATGCTGTATTCAGCTCAGTCTTATAAATAGCACCCTCTCACAGTGGATCAACCAGTTTGCTCATGACAGCTGCTCACATGATCAAGGAGGACCATCAGCCTAACGATGGATCGTTAGCACCCTGATGGTTGTTTGCTATTCACAGAGGGCTGAGTGATACTAGCAATAACAGCATTATAAGAGGGGGACAGTTGAACCCGGAGGCCTCCACCTCTGTTTAATGATGGACGGTTTCTTTTCACAAAGATGGCCTCCTTTACTCCTCTCTCAAACCATCGTTCCTCTCTATCAAGGATGTGAGCATCTTCATCCCTGAAAGAGTGACCGCTGGCTTGGAGATGAGTGTAGACCGCAGAGTCCTGACCTGATGATGGTGATCTTCTGTGCTGGGCCATCCTAGATAAACACCTAAAAATATATATTTTTAGGTGTTTATCTTGTTAAATTTTAAAGAAATGCAGCATTTCTGCTCGCTGCGCGTCCACGCTTCACAGAACTGAGGCAGCGACACTACCGTCTTTTTATTTATTTATTTGGCTGATTTGACCATTATAATAATAATAATAATCATTTTATTTAAAAGCGCCTTTCAGGACACCCAATGACACTTTACAGCAAGAAAACAAATTGAAATATAAAATAAATAAATAATATAAAATACAAAAGAATATAAAAACATTTAGCATGATAGTTAATGATAAGCTAGTCTAAAGAGATGTGTTTTCAGAGCAGTCTTGAACAGAGAAAGGGAGGTGGTGTTTCGAAGGTCTGGCGGTAGAGCGTTCCAGAGGTGAGGGGCAGAGCAGGTGAAGGCCCTGCTCCCCATGGTGGAGAGGCGGGCAGAGGGTACATGGAGTTGTAGTGAAGAGGAGGATCTGAGAGAGCGTGATGGGATGGAGATTTGTAGGAGGTCAGATAGATAAGGAGGGGCAAGGTTGTGGATAGCTTTGAACGTGAGAAGTAGAATTTTGAAGATGATGCGTGATTTAACCGGGAGCCAGTGGAGCTGCTGCAGGACAGGAGTGATGTGGTTATAGTAGGAGGTTTGAGTGATGACACGGGCAGCTGAGTTCTGGACCATCTGTAGCTTGTGGAGAGATTTGTTAGGGAGGCCATAGTAATCAATATGGGAAGTCACAAGACTGTGCACCAGGATGGCTGTGGAGCGGGGTGTGAGAGAAGGATGGAGACGGTTAATATTTGGGAGGTGGAAATAGGCAGACCGAGTAACATTGTTGATGTGTGAAGTGAAGGAGAGAGTGGTGTTGAGGATGACACCGAGACTCTTGACCTAGGGAGGGGGATAGCAGAGATTTGTTAAGGGGGACGAGAAGATGTTCTGATTTTGAAATAGAGTTTTTGGTACCAACAAGAATGATTTCTGTTTTGTTACTGTTTAGTTGAAGGAAATTGTTAGAAAACCAGTGATTTAGCTCAATGAGACAGTCGGTGAGGATGGAGGGTGGGTGGGTGGAGTTTGGTTTTGATGACAAGTAAAGCTGTTTGTCATCAGCATAACAGTGGGAATGGACGCAGTATTTGCAGATGTGACCTAGAGGTAGGAGGTAAATGATAAAAAGGAGGGGTCCGAGGACAGAGCCTTTGGGGGACACCCGTGGAGACAGGGGGACGACTGGGAACAGAAGGATTTAATCTGAATTGTGTGCATTTATTGAGTAAAAGTTCAGCTCAGACACACCTTTGCTATAATTTTCAGCAAACAAATAATTGTTTTTAAGTGTTAATCTTGTTAAAGTGCACGATCCTGTGGCCATTTGGCAGCCAATCCATTTTTGGCAAAACACAGGCCCACAAGCCATTCAGTTGGGCAGCCGGGAGGCCATCCAGCATGTGGAAGTAGTTCGAATGGGCGACCGATGGAGATGGACACCCTGAGAGTCACTGACTGCTCAGAATGGGGAAAGAAAAGTGGAGGAACAAGAAGTTCTGCAGCTGGCGTGGAGACCCAAGAAACTGCAACTGTTGCAGACACCAGAGAGTCTGCAGATGACAATGATACCAGGGAGGCTGCAGCTGTCGTTGAGACTTAAGGCTCAGGTATAGCTCTGCGTTTGGCTGAACGGCGCTCGACGCCGTGCAAGCGCGAGGCAGCGTAGCCCCGCAGGGCACGAACGCGCAAAGCTCAAATTTTACAACCATGTATGCGAGGCGCGTTGTCTCACAATAAACTGCCTGGCGCCGGACTGTTTTGTATGTGACACAAATGTATTAAATTCCTCTTCTTCATCCCTGATCTGGCCTTTTCTTTTGTTTTTTTGCCAAAAGTCAAGTGATCGCTTCCTCCTCCGTTGACTCCATGACTGAAATGATGAGAAATGAATGAATTTGTCACGAGCGAATTAAACTAGAGTCCTACGTGGCTGCGCGAGGTTCTGCAGATTTCCTGGTGGGCTGTGGGCTGCAGGACCAGCGCTCCCTGTTTTTATTATTTTTTAGAACTTTTTAATAAGATATAACACCGCTGCGGCTGAAGCTGTGTGAAGCTGCCCGCTCGCCTTTTTTTTTCTCCCCCCGACCTGTCAATCAATTCAGTAGGCGTGTCAGCAAATGACCAATCAGCGAACGCTTTGCACTGTGGCTGCTCAAATGATGTCAAGAATTTGGAGCGAAAACGCGAGAACGAATGCAGAGCTGTGCTAGTGAACGCACGCGCACAGAACGCGCGCGTAGAGCGCCGTTCGGCCGAACGCAGAGCTCTACCGGGGCCTTAAGGAGGCTGCAGATGATGCAGAGACCAGAGGGACCACAGATGATGCAGAGACCAGAGGGACCACAGATGATGCAGAGACCAGAGGGACCACAGATGATGCAGAGACCAGAGGGACCACAGATGATGCAGAGACCAGAGGGACCACAGTGACACAAAGACCAGAGAGACCGTAGCTGTCGCATAGACCAGGGGGGGCTTTAGCTGATGCAGAGACCAGGGTGACTGCAGATGTTGCTGAGACCAGAGAGGTTGCAGATCATGATGAGGAGACAACAAGGGTAGGAGGAAGTGTGGACTCCACAGAAAACAATGTAGACCCCACATGAAGTGGTGTAGACCCCACAGGAAGTGGTGTAGACCCCACAGAAAGTGGCGTGGACCCCAAAGGAAGTGACATAGACCCCACAGAAAGTGGTGTGGACCCTACAGGAAGCAAAATGGACCCCACAGGAAAGAAAAATTCGGGTGACAAGTGAGGTGCTGGAGAAAGAAAAAAAAACTGGGTTGAAATGCCAGGCAGATTCCCCGGAGTTGAGACATCCTCTTCTCTTCCACCAGGAGTGACGACGGGAAAATCTCCACCTCCGGGCTGCGGTGTCTCCATCTCCGGGCAGTTTCGATCCGGAATCTGCGCCACCAGATGACAGACACTTCCTTTTGGACCCGGTAATTGGTCCATCTGCTAAGTTCATGCTGTAAGCTGGTCATTCCGTCATAAACGGTGTGACTGTGAAAGTTTAATCTAATGGTGCAGGCGGACCATAAAGAACTCCAATGAATCATGTTCATGTAAATAAACAAAAGAAGCTGACGAGGCAGCAAAACTCAAAATTGTATAGGAGTCACGTAGGAAACACAAGGAACAGAGCTTGACATACGTGAGGACAACACAGGAGAGCCGAACACTAGGCCACGGAGGGATGGGGGATGCAGAGTGGTGAATGAACACACAAGGGAAGACAATCCTCACAGTGGGCAGCTATGTAAACAGCTGGGGAGCAGTTAGGGATTGGATGTCTTGCTCAAGGACACAACAACATGTGGACATGATAGGGAGTTGAGCCTGCAACTCTCTGGTCTCCAGTCTACTGCCCTATGTCTACACCATCTTGGCCTCTTTTCAGTAGCAGTGTTTGTTTTTTCTAAATATTGAATTTGTCTGACTAATTTCTTTGTTATGCGGCAAAGTGTTAAGTTTAACAGATACGTTTACCTGCCCCTCCTTTGAGTGCATGTCGTCCTTTCCAGTCAGTGATTGCAAAACAGACAGTCAGCTTTTATAAACACTGACGTCTGTATCCTAATCTTGCTCACTGTGGTGGAAAGAAGCACAATCATCTAGGTCTAGCAAATGTTTAAGGATTGTATATTACGGTTACCTATTGTCTTCCATGCCATAATTGAATCAACATAATCTTATCTTGAAAATTATGACGTTCAAGAGTTGAAGGTCAAATCCTGAAAATAACTTTATGTACAAACTGGTAGTGCTTGAAAAAAAGTATTGTGAATAACTCTTAGCTACTACTTGATCAAACTAAAGGTTAAAAATAGTCAAACTCAGTGAGTCATAGAACTTTTTGTGTTTTTTAAAGGTTGATTAGTAGTGGCAGCCATCTTGCATCACATGGACTAAGGACTCCACTCACCCAGCAAACACTCTTTTCGCCCTGCTCCCTTCAGGCAGGAAGTTGCAAAGCATTAAGTGCAGAACCACTAAACTTAAGAACAGCTTCTACCCTGAAGCTGTTAGACTCATAAATCCCTGACCAGCAAGGCAGCACGACAGCTCAGTGGTTAGTATTGTTGCTTCACAGCAAGAAGGTCCTGGCTTCAATCCCTGGTTGGACCTGTGGTCTTTCTGGGTGGAGTTTGCATGCTCTTCTCATGCTTGTGTGAGTTTTCTCTGGGTACTCCGGTTTCCTCCCAAATACTAAACACATGCATGTTAGGCTGCCTTCAGGCCCAGGCCTCCCTTGCAAAAGAGATCTGCAATCTTAATGGGATTTGCCTTGTTAAATAAAGGTTAATAAATAATAACCAGGATTTTCACTGTAAAAAAAAAAATCACTGTATTGCCACTTTGATTGGTGAGATTTGCTGCTGATTATCCATGATGCTGATCTCATGCTGATGACTATTCCATGCTGCTGTATTAATTTGTACTCATCTACTTACACAGACTCATGTTCGTGTTGCTGTTGTTCGACATATTGTTTTGCCTATTAATTTTTAGCGTATTTCTTTGTGTATGTCTTAGAGCCTTATATACTGTTTTTATTACACTTCATATTTTTGCTATTGTTGGATGTAACTGGGACCCTGTGTACATAATTTCGTTCCACCTCATGTACCACACGACTGACAACAAAACCTACTTGAACTTGAATAATCAGCTGTAAATGTGCATTTAATGAAACCTTTCTGAAACATTCATAAACATCTGTTCAGTGTTTCAGGAGATATTTTTCCAACAGGAAAGACAGAGTGGTCTTTATCAGTCTATGCCAAAATTTTAACCCTAGATCTAAACATATATGTGGCATAATCTTAAGTACTCATATTTTGTGTAGAGGAGGATTTTCAGCTCAATGTGACAATGAGTCCAAATATTAAATCTACACTCAATAATAACTTTATGAGAATTACAATAAAATATGTGCAGTGGTTCAACACAGCAATTTTTTTTCTAAACATTGATTTTTCAGTTTTATTTCTTTGTTTTTCAGACCATTAAACAGATGGTGATTTGACTTGCTCACTTGCCCCTCCTTTAGGTATGTCCTGTTCTTTTCAGTTGGTTATTGCAAAATAGTGCTGAAGTACAGTGTTGCAATGAGATCAAAATGTCCGGCAGCAACCACAATAAAACTGTGTCAAACTGAATGATAACATGAACCGCTCTCCTTATGCCTTCTGGGTGTGGGAGAATGAATAAACACAACTGGTACCAACATATGTAATGTGGATCCTTGCTGGGACAGACACCTATAGCATGAACAGGAAAGAGCAGGTATAGAAAAAGGACAGACAGATGGGTGCTTGACTGTAGACTTATATTTAATTTGGTGAAGCAGTTGTTCGGGCGGAGAACAGATTCAAAGTGTGACTGTCACACCAGATGTGTGAGTTGGCAGTCTTTCGACTGTTCGTAGTTTTGTCTAATTTTTTTGCGACAACGATGAGTTATTTCCAATTTTTTATAATTATGAATTTCTCCTTTTGCATGGAGCAGTAGCAGGCACTGCTCAGCCATCAATTTATTTGTAATCTGAATCAGAAGCTAAAATTCCAAGTTTAGTTGATGTTTTGCCAATACTCTGACACAACCTCACGATGACTGGACCAACCCTTTCCTGCCATTTGATTAAATACTTTTTATTTCTTCAACCTCCAACTAACCTGATCAAAATATGCTTCTGCTTAAACATCCACCCATTTGGATATTTGAGGTTTATCAGCAAAGCAACAAACTTTTGATCAAACACTATAGAAATCGGTGGTCAGGAGTCAGGGTACGTCCTTACTGAGTGAACAGCAGACAGACTGAAGATGAAAAGGGTCAGGGTATCTGACAGTCTGTAACTTGAGCCAGCTGAAATAGGATTGTTTGATGATTGCAATCCTCCCAATAATTAAGCTTTTGTTCACCCTCCCAAAAACACATCTTCACTACTGAGCACTTGTTTGCAAATGTTGTTTTTGTTATTGCAGCTTTAGTGCATGCAGACAAACAGTTTGTAATTGCATTCCAATCATCTTACATGTCCCAACAAATACTTGGATATGCACTTATTACTGCCTGTTTTTTTTGGATCGACTGGAAGTAATGGTGCCACTAATCAAATGTTCTTGAATAATTTACAAGTGTGACAAGGTTCAACAGAACTGGAAAAATCCAAAATCTACATCTAAGAAACATGACTTCTTTTGTCGGCTTTTCCCTTTTCAGGGGTCGCCAAATAGAGTCATCCCCCCCATCTCACTCTGTCCTCACTCCATCTACCTCCATGTCCTCTCTAACTCCATATATCTCCTCTTTGTCTTTTTCCTGGCTGATGCATTTCTAACACCATTCTACCAATATACCTGAAAGTTGCACCATAACTCATGTTCCCTGAAGGAAGGGAACGAGGTGCAACATATGCTATGGGAATTGCGCCTCAGCGTGATTACCTGAAGGAATATATTCACGCCTTTACGGCAGGGGCGTCAGCGTCGTGCCAGAGGCCCCGACCTCTGGGTACTTAAGCCGCTGACGCCCATACATCATTCTCCAAAATGCACTTCACCGAGCTTTCATCATTGAAAAGGGCCAGATATGTTGCACCTCGTTCCCTTCCTTCAGAGAACATGAGTTATGGTGCATAACTTTCAGTCCCCTTTTAGTCATGTCTCTCGGTGCAACATGTGCTATGGGAACGTAATTCATTCACGCCCTTGAAATGCTCAGCAAAATGCATGTGAGAACATCTGCCTTAAAACCACAGGTATTTCCCAGCTGCTTTTTACAAGGTATGTAGAGAGCATAGCCTGAGAAGAAAAAATGCCAACTGTAGAAACATCAGCTTGATGTTACCACTGGACATATAGATAAAAAACACCAGCTAGAGACAGCACCTGGGAATTCCAGCGCTTTTCTCGCGTGCAGAATCCCTAAGCAGACAGAACAGGCCTTGTGGGTGTCTGTCGCGGAGAGGGAGTAGCCGCATCCGCTGGAGCAGGGTCGCGAGCGAAGGCTCGTCGTCCTACTGGTTTTCTTCTTCTTTGTCCTCTGTTTTCCCTTCTCGGGAGCCATGTCCGGACACGAGGTTGTTCCTAGCTTCCTTTTGTTCGAAGCCGTCCTCTCCGTCGTCTTGCTTTCGCTGGCTAGCCTGCTAATGGTTAGCAGGGAGTGTTGTGACGCAGTTAGTGCCGTCAAGCGAAGCAGCTGCGGAAAGAGAAGAAAACTTTGAGGTAAGTAGTGTAGTAATGACTTAGTAATGACTAAGCCCTTCATCTCCAAGATCCTTGAAAAAACTGTTGCTAGTCAACTTCACTCTCACCTGTCCAACAACAACATTTATGAAGAGTTTCAATCTGGATTTCGCCCCCACCATAGCACCGAAACAGCCCTAGTAAAAATCACTAACGACCTTCTTCTTGCTGCTGACTCTGGTCTTCTGTCCATCCTCATTCTTCTTGATCTAAGTTCTGCCTTCGACACCATCTGTCATTCTATCCTCCTCAACAGACTAACCTCCATTGGCATCTCAGGTACCCCGTTAGACTGGTTCACCTCCTATCTCTCTGACCGCACTCAATTCATTCAGCTTAAATCCTTCCGTTCCCAGTCTTCCCCTGTCTCCACGGGTGTCCCCCAAGGCTCTGTCCTCGGACCCCTCCTCTTCATCATTTACCTCCTTCCTCTAGGCCACATCTTCCGCAAACACGGCATCCATTTCCACTGCTATGCTGATGACACGCAGCTCTACTTGTCATCAAAACCAAACTCCACCCACCCACCCTCCATCCTCACCGACTGTCTCAACGAGCTAAATCACTGGTTTTCTAACAATTTCCTTCAACTAAACAGCAACAAAACAGAAGTCATTCTCGTCGGTACCAAAAACTCTATTTCAAAATCAGAACATCTTCTCGTCCCCCTTAACAACTCTCTGCTATCCCCCTCCCCTCAGGTCAAGAGCCTCGGTGTCATCCTCGACACCACTCTCTCCTTCACTTCACACATCAACAATATTACTCGGTCTGCCTATTTCCACCTCCGTAATATTAACCGTCTCCGTCCTTCTCTCACGCCCCGCTCCACAGCCATCCTGGTGCACAGTCTTGTGACTTCCCGTATTGACTACTGCAACTCCCTTCTCTACGGCCTCCCCAACAAATCTCTCCACAAGTTACAGATGGTCCAGAACTCAGCTGCCCGTGTCATCACTCAAACCTCCTACTATGATCACATCACTCCTGTCCTGCAGCAGCTCCACTGGCTCCCGGTTAAATCACGCATCATCTTCAAAATTCTACTCCTCACGTTCAAAGCTATCCACAACCTTGCCCCTCCTTATCTATCTGACCTCCTACAAATCTCCATCCCATCACGCTCTCTCAGGTCCTCCTCTTCACTACAACTCCATGTACCCTCTGCCCGCCTCTCCACCATGGGGAGCAGGGCCTTCACCTGCTCTGCCCCTCACCTCTGGAACGCTCTACCGCCCGACCTTCGAAACACCACCTCCCTTTCTCTGTTCAAGACTGCCCTGAAAACACATCTCTTTAGACTAGCTTATCATTAACTTTACTAAATGTATTTTTATCTTCCATTTTATATCCTTTATCCATCCATCCATCCATTTTCTTCCGCTTATCCGGGGTCGGGTCGCGGGGGTAGCAGCCTAAGTAGGGAGGCCCAGACTTCCCTCTCCCCAGCCACTTGGAGCAGCTCCTCTGGGGGAATCCCAAGGCGTTCCCAGGCCAGCCGAGAAACATAGTCCCTCCAGCGTATCCTGGGTCTTCCTCTGGGTCTCCTCCCGGTGGGACATGCCCGGAACACCTCACCAGGGAGGCGTCCAGGAGGCATCCTAACCAGATGCCCGAGCCACCTCAACTGGCTCCTCTCGATGTGGAGAAGCAGCGGCTCTACTCCGAGTCCCTCCCGGATGACTGAGCTTCTCACCCTATCTCTAAGGGAGAGTCCAGCCACCCTGCGGAGAAAACTCATTTCAGCCGCTTGTATCCGAGATCTTGTTCTTTCGGTCATAACCCAAAGCTCATGACCATAGATGAGGGTGGGAACGTAGATCGATCGGTAAATTGAGAGCTTTGCCTTTTGACTCAGCTCTCTCTTCACCACGACATCCTTTATGTATTTTATATTTCAATTTGTCGCTGATAATGTTTGCTCTGTATTCACTGTGTTGGTTTGTTAAGTGTCCTTGGGTGTCATGAAAGGCGCTTTTAAATAAAATGATTATTATTATTATTATTATAAAAACGCTGGACTAGCTTTTGCCAGCCCAGCAGTTCGCAGGAAAATTTCTCTGTACACTCAGCGTAGGGAGCAAGCTCACCTCAATCGAGCGATGCGACAGAGAAGTCCCACGAAGTTCAGGTTTTAATCGAGGTGAAGGGCAAAAAGAGAATGATGTATGGGCATCAGCGGCTTAAGTACCCAGAGGGCGGGGCCTCTGGCGCAATGCTGACGCCCCTGCCGTAAAGGCGTGAATGTATTCCTTCAGGTAATCGCGCGGGGGCGCAATTCCTATAGCATATGTTGCACCGAGAGACATGACTGAAAGGGAACCACTGTCCCTCTAAACATGACATGAAGTTGTAAATGTCAACTATTTGTGGAAGTATTTAGAAAATGACTAAGCCCATCTTGTTAAGGAGGATTTACAAGAGTGTCTTTCCTTCCATCCATCCATCCATCCATCCATCCTTCCATCCATCCATCCATCCATCCATTCGTCCATCTGTCCGTTCTCTTTACCGGCTTCTTCCTTTTTGGGTTTTGGGGGTCACTGGTGCCCATATTCAGCTATCACTGTGCAAGAGGCAGGGGAAACCCTGGACAGGTTGCAAAGTTCATCACAGGGACACATGTGGCAGCGGTGGCTGAGTGGTTAGAGCAGTCAACCTCCAATGGGAGAGTTGGAGGTTCGATTCCACCAGCAGTCACATATTGAAGTGTCCCTAGGCAAGACACGGAACCCTCATTGCCTCTGAAGCACCTTGATAACAGTTTATCTGTTTTAAGCTGTGCTATAGAAATAAAATTGACTTGACTTGACTTGATCTGTATTAATGTGATTCTAAGTAGGGATGCACCGATACCAGATTTTTGAAAACCGAGTACAAGTACAAGTACTTACATTAAAGTACTTGCCGATACCAAGTACCGATACAAGTACTAATTAATATTTTTTAAAATCATTCTAATTAACTTAAACTGTTTATTTTCATTAGACACTTCAAACATAAATAAACAAAGTACATTACTATTGGTAATCTGTAAAGTATGTCCAAACTTGTACAAAAAAATAAAATGTTTTACATTTGAACTCTTACATAGTCAATGAAATGAAAAGAAACTGGTATCGGGTCCTGTAGTATCGGAGCCCTTTTATGAGTACGAGTACGAGTAAACGCACATGGTATCGGACCGATACCCGATACTGGTATCGTATCGGTGCATCCCTAATTCTAAGCACTGATTAGTCTTTGTAAAGATCTAGTAGAGTGCTATATCAATGGGTAAATGAGGGCACAGATTGTATATTGTAAAGCACTTTGAGTATTTTGATGATAGAAATGAGCTATGTAAGTACAGTCCATTTACATAGAGACAAACAGCCATTCACTCTCTCACTCACACCTAGGGACAATTTAGAGTTACCAATCAGCCTAACATGCATGTTTTTGGTCTGTGGGAGGAAACTGGACTACCTGGAGAAAACCCACACATGCATGGAGAGAACATGCAAACTCCACCCAGAAA
>JBBPBX010040078.1:0-29555 GCA_038048925.1 Garcialebias charrua | reverse complement strand
TATATAAATATTGTTTTTTTTCAGAATCGGGATGAATAGTATAAAAATCTTGTTTACAAGTAACTTCTTTAGAAAGCAACTTTTCTGAACAGAATATTGTGGGTGTCGGATAAACGTAAAAAAACTACTCATGTAAGAAAAGAAACACTTTTTTAAATGTATGTACATCTAGCATATGTGAATCTCACATGTAAGGACATATGAGATTCACATATGCTAGATGCACAGCACATTTTGAAGTGCACTGGTGACAGAGGAGCTTTCAGAGCTCGTGCACTTTATTAATGAGCAGATTCAGTAATTGAAACGATCCCATGAAGATGAGCTTCAAGAGTAGCAGGATCATAATTTTTGTTTGTAACACCAGTAATTCAATCTGCCTTATTTTGTCTTGTTTTACCATTTAACTGAGCGATAAAATAAACTTCAATAAACAAGTGAGAAAATCCAGTTGTCTTTAATACAGCTCTCTGCATTGTCCTGAATCTTGCCATGTCCTCAGTAACTGAGAACATTTGATGAGCAAGAATCTGCATGCTGAAGGTGTTTTCTGAGAGACTGGGGCGAAGGCAGCTGGGTCAAGTTTTTATGTTTGCGTGTTGTGTTAGAAAGGGTCAAGTGTGCGTTTAACCCCATGTTGCTATGGAGATATTTTTGATGTAATGTAGAAGAGAAATCCAATAACATGATTAGAAAAGAAGTCACGTGGAGGTACAGAGAGTGTGTGGGAGGAAGTTTATCCGGATGAATAAAGGATTGTGTCATTTTTTTAAACTTTTTCTATTGACCTGCAAAGTTTTCTATCAGTAGCTTACCTTTACCGCCACAGAATGGATGACTTTTCTGTCAAACCTAAAAGTCACCTCTAGCTGTAAATACAGGATAGTGGTTACTTCAAACCACTTCGGATTGGACAGGTAGGGCAGATTTTCATTGATTGAGTTTCTGCAAACCTTACATCCTGTAGTCTTGAAAGATAAAACTGCTTACACTTTAGCCTTGAAGCTTACAGCAACTATAAACTTGAAAATTTGACAATGTAAAAAAGGGCATTTTGTCAAGATCAATTCCTATTACTTTCACCCTTAAAAAACAATATCATTTGTCATGTTTGTATTGTCCTTCATGCTTCTCAAAATGGTCACTCTACACATCTGCATATATACAGTATATATANAATAATAATAATAATGAATTCAATTTATAACGCACTTTTCATTAATGAAAATCTCAAAGTGCTACAAGGTGCAACAGAATTAAATGTCAATAAAACAAATAATAAAACAATTAAAATCAATAACAGTATCAGCTAAGATCAAAAGTAGAATCATGAGGAGGTAGAGTATGCTCGGTTGAAAAGAAAGGTCTTCAAGCCGCTCTTAAAGTCAACCACAGACTGTGGGGCTCTCAGACAGTCAGGAAGAGAGTTCCACAGGCGGGGGGCAGCCACACTGAAAGCCCGGTCTCCCATGGTCCTTAATTTGGTTCTCGGAATGTGAAGGAGATTACTGTTCTGTGACCGCAGCGACCGGGTGGATGAGTATGGAATAAGAATATCCTTCAGATAATCTGGTGAAGCTCCATGTAAGCATTGATGTGTAATGAGAGCAGTTTTGTACTGAATTCTGTAGGCGACAGGAAGCCAATGAAGGTTATGGAGAATGGGCGTAATATGTTCAAATTTACGAACTCTCAACAAGATCCTTGCTGCACTGTTTTGAATATATTGAAGTTTCTGAAGGTTTTTGCCAGGGATTCCAATAAACAGGGAGTTGCAGTAGTCGAGCCTGGAGGAGACAAAAGCATGGACGAGCTTCTCAGCATCGGAAAAAGTTAGGGATGGGCGAAGTCTGGAGATGTTTCGAAGATGGAAGAAGCAAGTTTTAAACAGAAGCTTAATGTGATTTTCAAATGTAAGATTGGAGTCCATTTTTATTCCAAGATTAGTAACAGAGGTGGAGAGGGGGATGTCTTGTCCAGAAAGTGAAGGACAGGGTTTGGTTTTAACCAGACTAGCGTATGACTGTCCTAACAAACAACTGTCCATAAAAAAACCACAATACACTCCCATACACACACAATTGAACAATAAGGTTGATGAATCCACACGTAGCAAGTATATCTGTTTAGGAACACAAGAACTAAAATGTACCTTGGTACTCGTGTTTAATGGAAGTTGATCGCTCTTCTGGCTACCTGCGATCTCCTGACTCTGGACGTGTTCACGTCATCTGGAACAGATCATTTATACTTATATTTAGAGGAAATTCTACATTTTGATGATAGCTGCTGTCACATGTAAACCAATAAACATTACATGATTGTTTTTGGCCAAAGTATCCATCTCACATAAAGGAAAGATGGATGGACATAGTATTTACAAAACTCCTCTCATGATGGGTGGACTAAGATGAAATTAAAATTAGCTGAATGAAAGAAAACTATAAATTTAAAAACTGTGACTAATAATATTGAAGTCATACATAACAATCCCTGCATTATTTATAAAATTGATATCTATGTCATATACATACACACAAATATACATATATACATGTATATAAGCATATCATATATGCATATTCATATACAGTGTATATACATATATGCATATACATGTATACTGTATATGCATATACATTACATATACTGTACAGATAGACATATACATGTAAATATAACATGTTCAACTGAAATTGTGTGCGTTTGTGTGTGTGACTGTTTTGTGGTTTTTATGGACATTGTCATATGCTATAAACAGACAAGCAGATTACAGTTCATTACTGTCCTGACAAAACACTGTCCTTAGAAACCACAAAACAGTCACACACACAAACACACACACAATTTCAGTTTATCATGTTTTTAAGAAAGCAAGATGTTTGATGGATAGATGGATGATATTTGATGGATGGATACATGGATGGATGGATGGATGTTTGATGGATGGATGGATGGATGCATGCATGGATGGATAAAAGGTGGACATCAGTCAGTAAAGACTCCATCTGTCTGCGTTCAGCAAGGCTGGATGTTTGATGGATGGATGGATGTATGGATGGATAAAGCGTGGACCTCAGTCAGTAAAGAATCCATCTGTCTGGTTTCAAGAAGGCCGGATGTTTGATAGATGGATGGATAGATAGATGGATGGATGTTTGATAGATGAATGATGGATGGATGTTTGATGGATGGATGGATGGATGTTTGATGGATGGATGGATAAAGTGTGGACCTCAGTCAATAAAGAATCCATATGTCTGGGTTCAGGAAGGCAGGATGTTTGATGATGGATGGATGATGTTTGATGGATGGATGCATGGATGGATAGATAGATGGATGGATGTTTGATAGATGAATGATGGATGGATGTTTGATGGATGGATGGATGGATGTTTGATGGATGGATGGATAAAGTGTGGACCTCAGTCAATAAAGAATCCATATGTCTGGGTTCAGGAAGGCAGGATGTTTGATGATGGATGGATGATGTTTGATGGATGGATGCATGGATGGATGGATGGATGTGTGGATGTTTGATGGATGGATGGATGGATGAATGGATGGATAAAGCATGGACCTCAGTCAGTAAAGAATCCATCTGTCTGGGTTCAGCAAGGCAGGATGTTTGATGGATGGATGGATGTTTGATGGATGGATAGATGTTTGATGGATGGATGGATGGATGTTTGATGGATGTTTGAGATGTTTGATGGATAGATGGATGGATGGATGTTTGATGCATGGATGTATGGATGGATGGATGTTTGATGGATGGATGGATGGATAAAGTGTGGACCTCAGTCAGTAAATCCATCTGTCTGGGTTCAGGAAGGTAGGATGTTTGATGGATAGATGTATGGATGTTTGATGGATGGACGTTTGATGGATGGATGGATGTTTGATAGATGGATGGATAAAGCGTGGACCTCAGTCAGTAAAGAATCCATATGTCTGGGTTAAGGAAGGCAGGATGTTTGATGGATGATGGATGTTTGATGGATAGATGTTTGATAGATGGATGGATGCATGGATGGTTGGATAAAGCGTGGACCTCAGTCAGTAAAGAATCCATCTGTCTGGGTTCAGCAAGGCAGGATGTTTGATGGATGGATGTTTGATGATGGATAGATGGATGTTTGATGGATGGATGGGTGGATGTATGGATAAAGCGTGGACCTCAGTCAGTAAAGAATCCATCTGTCTGGTTCAGGAAGGCAGGATGTTTGATGGATGGATGGATGTATGGATGTTTTATGGATGGATGGATGCATGGATGGATGGATAAAGCGTGGACCTCAGTCAGTAAAGAATCCATATGTCTGTTTTCAAGAAGGCAGGATGTTTGATGGATGGATGGATGATGTTTGATAGATGGATGCATGGATGGATGGATGGATGGATGGATGGATGGATGGATAAAGCGTGGACCTCAGTCAGTAAAGAATCTATCCGTCTGGGTTCAGCAAGGCTGGATGTTTGATGGATGGATGGATGTTTGATAGATGGATGGATGGATGTATGTATGGATGGATAAAGCATGAACCTCAGTCAGTAAAGAATCCATCTGTCTGGGTTCAGGAAGACAGGATGTTTGATAGATGGATGGATAGATGGATGGATGTTTGATGGATGGATGATGGATGGATGTTTGATGGATGGATGTTTGATGGATGATGTGTGGATGTTTGGATGGATGTTTGATGGATGATGTGTGGATGTTTGATGATGGATGGATAAAGCGTGGACATCAGTCAGTAAAGAATCCATCTGTCTGGGTTCAGTAAGGCAGGATGTTTGATGGATGGATAGATGGATGTTTGATGGATGGATGGATGGATGTTTGATGGATGGATGGATGGATAAAGCGTGGACCTCAGTCAGTAAAGAATCCATCTGTCTAGGTTCAGGAAGCCAGGATGTTTGATGGATGGATGATGGATGGATGTTTGATGGATGGATGGATGGATGTTTGATGGATGGATGGATGGATGTTTGATAGATGGATGTATGTATGGATGGATAAAGCGTGGACCTCAGTCAGTAAAGAATCCATCTGTCTGGTTTCAAGAAGGCCGGATGTTTGATAGATGGATGGATAGATAGATGGATGGATGTTTGATGGATGAATGATGGATGGATGTTTGATGGATGGATGGATGGATGTTTGATGGATGGATGGATAAAGTGTGGACCTCAGTCAGTAAAGAATCCATATGTCTGGGTTCAGGAAGGCAGGATGTTTGATGATGGATGGATGATGTTTGATGGATGGATGGATGGATGGATGTGTGGATGTTTGATGGATGGATGGATGTATGGATGGATAAAGCGTGGACCTCAGTCAGTAAATAATCCATCTGTCTGGGTTCAGTAAGGCAGGATGTTTGATGGATGGATGGATGTTTGATGGATGGATATATGTTTGATGGATGGATGGATGTTTGATGGATGGATGGATGGATGTTTGATGGATGGATGGATGTTTGATAGATGGATGGATGGATAAAGCTTGGACCTCAGTCAGTAAAGAATCCATATGTCTGGGTTTAGGAAGGTAGGATGTTTGATGGATGATGGATGGATGGATGTTTGATGGATGGATGTTTGATGGATGGATGAATGCATGGATGGATGGATAAAGCGTGGACCTCAGTCAGTAAAGAATCCATATGTCTGGGTTCAGGAAGGCAGGATGTTTGATGATGGATGGATGATGTTTGATGGATGGATGGATGGATGGATGTGTGGATGTTTGATGGATGGATGGATGTATGGATGGATAAAGCGTGGACCTCAGTCAGTAAATAATCCATCTGTCTGGGTTCAGTAAGGCAGGATGTTTGATGGATGGATGGATGTTTGATGGATGGATATATGTTTGATGGATGGATGGATGTTTGATGGATGGATGGATGGATGTTTGATGGATGGATGGATGTTTGATAGATGGATGGATGGATAAAGCTTGGACCTCAGTCAGTAAAGAATCCATATGTCTGGGTTTAGGAAGGTAGGATGTTTGATGGATGATGGATGGATGGATGTTTGATGGATGGATGTTTGATGGATGGATGAATGCATGGATGGATGGATAAAGCGTGGACCTCAGTCAGTAAAGAATCCATCTGTCTGTTTTCAGGAAGGCGGGATGTTTGACTCACCAAATACCAAATGACCTCTTGGACTAGCTGAAAACCTGTACATGTAAAAATATGAAAAAGTTAAAAAACAATTCTCAAGTTTATACAATACACTTATACAGTATTCTGTATTATTCAGTATTCAGTATTCCAACAACAGTATTCTTATACCTACATAAAACTGCAGTCAACGTGATGACGTAACGAGGCTGCAACGTGATGACGTGATGACGTAACGACGCAGTTCGTCCGTCTGCTCACTGCTCAGAGGTAAAAAAAAAAAAAAAAGAGCAGAATTAGCAGAAAAATGACGTTGGAAACATTAAAACCCCTCTACCCTATTAACGCATGTTAAATTACAGCGTTAGTCACGCTGTTATTGTGACGTGACACGTTCACGGTAGTGACGCTAACGCGACGTGCGTTTAATTTTGTCTTCGTCGCGTTAAGACTCTAAATAACCACTAAAAACATCCACAAGTGATGCATATATAGTATCGCTGATTTATATAAATGTCTATAAAAGTTTTCAACAGCGTTGAAAGGTTGTCACGCTTCTGAAGTGAAGTTACGTTACATGCTAACGCTAGCCGCAGCTAGTTTGAGCTGCGTCTTTCTTCACGCACTCAAAACTCATGCACAGATACTTCCTAATTTATCTAAATGTTGATAAAGTTTTCTACAGTCTTCACAGTTTGTGACGCTGCGGTTAAAGTCACGTTACTACTGGATTAGGTTAACATTTCCTTGAGATGATGTCATCAAAAGCAACAAAAAATTTTTTTTAATTCTTACCTGAATGAAGTCAATACACTCTGACACTCTGTCCACCTACCGCTGCAAAATTTTATTTAAATCGCTCTCCAAAAATAATCTCCGCTCACCTACATGCACTCAACACACGACGCCATAACTCTGCACGTGTAAGCTCAAGGGGCTTTAACTTTTAAAAACTCGGTCACCTGAGGCCCCGCCCTGAGCCCCCGCCCACTACAGGGTCTATGCTCCACATCACGAGAGGAGGGGCGGCGTTGGAGTTTCGCGCGGTCTCCACATCACGAGAGGAGGGGCGTTGCAGTTTGGCGCCATGTGTGTCAGTGAGCCACACACACGGCTTCAATAAATGCAACCGATACACAAAAACATACACACCACACACAAATACCCTGGGAGGTGCGTAGCCAGCCAATTTTATAAATGTAAATAACTTTTTATTAAAACAATTTTAAGTGTTAAAGCACACTCCAACTCATCCAGGCAGCCTATTAGCCACAAGTTACGCTGATATTGATGAGAAAAAACAATGTTTACATATTAATATATTTGGATACAATCTGTGTTTTATCCAGACATTGGCAAAGGCTGGCTAATACCAAATGTCCCGATAATGTCGGTACGTAGTCTGGCGCATAGGCGGGCCAATACGCTTGCACCAACACACACACACACACACACACACACACACACACATGACACCCCTGCCGTCTCCATCTGTCTGTCTTTGTCCTGCTCTGGTGTATTTAGTTCATTGTGTCCTGCACTTTTATTGACGCCTCCTCTCTTTCCCATTTACCTCCCCCACCCCTCCTCTTCCTTTAATTCAGCACTTCTGTTCAACCTTACAGATGTAGTTTTGGGGGGGGGGGGGTAACTTCCATCCCATTAACTCATTTGAAAAGGAAGGACGGTTAAACAAAGCTTGTCTGCAACCTGATCCCCTCCACGCTCGTGCTGCACCAACACAGTCCTGCTGGTGAGGAAGAAGGGAGGGAGCCATATTATTTGCATTAAAAGCTCCATACCCTGAAATTCATTTATAATTACAAAACGGTGTGTGTGTGTCTGTGTGTGTTATGCAGATAAGGGATGTAGATGGAAATAGGTTTGGAGTGGGTATTTAGTAATAGACTAACACTGAATCTATGGTGAGAGATTGCAATTTTCTTATATTTTTGTATCTGTCAAAGTCAATTTTCTGTTTTCAACAATGGTTTTGATCATTCTCCCTATTGCTTTGGTTAAACTCTCACTTTAACAAACAAACAGTTGTGACTTAACATCACACATACAAACATTCAGCATTTTCTAAACTTGAACCAGAACTAAAAGTTAAAATTACTGAATGATTTTGTTGCCATATGAGCTGAGAAAAGCTGGTTTTTATTTTTTTTATTTTTTTTATTCACCAAAATTTAGTGTTTGAGCACATTTCATCATGTTGAGAAGGATTTTTGTATGTTGTCTGCAGTTAGTCTTGTCTAACATTTATATTTGTCCAATAGCTGTTTAAATGTTTCACTGGATTTTTGTTTTAATTTGAGCTTCAGTGCCCTCTTGTGGTGATTCAGGTGTACTGCAGTTCATTCTGCCTTTCTGTTGAGCAGTTTGCAACAACAACAAAAATCACAATTAAAAAGCTTTTAAGTATATATAGGCTTTGCTTGCAGCACAAATAATGATTCTTACATAGTTCAAATTTACATTGTGGTTTGTGTGAGATTTTTTTTACGTATACAAGTAGGATGATTTGTTGAAATGGCTTCAAAACTGTGGGACGAGAATCATGCCGAAGAAAAATGGATCACAATAAACATTTTAAAAAAAATTGTACTGTGTGAATGTTTATGAAGCATTCACAGTATTGAGATCCATTTTTCTTCCATACATTTTTGGCAGCTTCCTCATTCAACAAGTTTTGTGCTATTTCAGCAAATCATAAATCAAAACCTTCAGCTCATTCAGAAGGGTGCTATTGGTGTTGGTGCAACTTTAGCTTTTTGAAATATTTAGCCTTTTCTGCTGCACTTTTTTCCTCAAATAAATGAATTGAGCTCATTTTACATCCTTCAAATCTTTAGATGTGTTTACAACCTTTTACTGCTCACATTTTGTTCTTGTTCATATTCTTTCTGATTTAAGCTTCTTTCTGCCTTTTTAGCTATAGTTTTTTGTCCTAATTTAAGATTTTTTCAGATAATTTCCACTTTTATGAGCTAATTTCTGCTTATTTTAGCGTAATTGGGCAATGTGTTCTTTCTGATTTCTGCTGCCAATTTCAGCTTGTTCTACTGTTTCATCTAACTTTTTTTTAACATGTTTTAACTAATTTCAGCTGTTTTCAGATTAATTCAAGTTTTTGGTCATTCCTTTTTCAGCCTGATTAACTTATTTCTGCTGATTTCAGCTTGTTATGCTCCTTTCATTTTTTTCTGCTGGTTTCAGCTTTTCCTGCTGTTTCAGCTATCATTTAGCTGTCTTTATGCTAAATTTTGCTTTTTAAGCTAATAAAAAAAAGTCGTTTCTGCTTCCTTCTGGTAGTTTAAGCTTCTTCGGCTAGTTTACTTTTTGATAATTTCAGCCTTTTTTTTAGCTAATTTCCTTATTTTTGTGCTCAATTCTGCTAATTTAAACCAAATTAAGCAAATGTGTTTTTTCTTCTTCTGTTAGGCTTGTTCTTCCATTTCAGCATGTTTTTTTTAATCTAATTTCAGCTTGTTCCACTGTTTTATCTAACTTAATTATTTTTTATTTTTTTATTTTTTTTACATGTTTTAGCTAATTTCAGCTGTTTTCAGATTAATTCAAGTTTTTGGTCATTCCTGTTACTTTCAGCCTAATTAACTTCTTTCTGCTGTTTCAGCTATTATTTAGCTGCCTTATGCTAAATTTTGCTTTTTAAGCTAATTTAAAAAAAAATAGCTCGTTTCTGCTTCCTTCTGGTAGTTTAAGCTTCTTCAGCTAGTTTATTTTTTGATAATTTCAGCCTTTTTTTCTTCTTTTTTTACTACTTTATTTATTTTTGTGCTCAATATGTTTTTTTCTTCTTCTGCTAGGCTTGTTCTTCCATTTCAGCATGTTTTTATTTATATATCTAATTTCAGCTGTTTTTTATTTACAGTATTTATCTAATTTCATCAGCAGTTTTTTTTATTTACAGTATTTATCTAATTTCAGCTGATTTTTATTTATTTATCTAATTTCAGCTTGTTTTTTTATTTACAGTATTTATCTAATTTCAGCTGTTTTTATTTATTTATCTAATTTCAGCTGTTTTTTATTTACAGTATTTATCTAATTTCAGCTGATTTTTATTTATTTATCTAATTTCAGCAGTTTTTTTATTTACAGTATTTATCTAATTTCAGCTGTTTTTTATTTATTCATCTAATTTCAGCTGTTTTTTATTTATTTATCTAATTTCAGCTGTTTTTTTATTTACAGTATTTATCTAATTTCAGCTGTTTTTATTTATTTATCTAATTTCAGCTGTTTTTTATTTACAGTATTTATCTAATTTCAGCTGTTTTTTATTTACAGTATTTATCTAATTTCAGCTGTTTTTCAGCAAGTTCTTCTTCAATGTTTCACAGGAAATGCATATGGTTCAAGCTGTTCAGTACTGTAGTGAGGCTGCACCTGCTGCGATTTGTTGGACGCAGACTGCACGTGCTGATCACGTGACCAGTGACCCGCTCACACCTGTGTCCACTGTCGTTAATGAGACTCTTCTTGTGGAACCACTCAGGTGTTCTGCTCCATGCTGCTGTCATGGCAGAGTCCCGGAGAGTCCAGCTGACCACTGTGAGCCACGATGCGTCCCACCTCACTGACGGACCGGCTTGCAACGTGTCCTCCTCGGGGACAGGTGTCCCGCAGGGAGGTGTCCCGCAGGGAGGTGTCCCTTGGGGGACAGAGAAGCGCTCGGAGCAGACAGTGCGACTCGTCGTGACTTTGTTTGAGCCAGACGAGCAGATCTTCCCTGAGTTCAGTTACTGTGAGCTGCTGGACAACAAGGTGGGCTCGTGAGACACTGGAGGACAACTTGTCTCCCATCATGTCTCCTTGACGTTAGACTTCAGTCAACAGAAAGAGCTCTGGGTTGACTTGTATTAAAAACAAAGTTTATTTAACAAAAGTCAATTTTACCCAGCCTGATGTTAAAATAAATACAATATTTAAACATAATTACAGCTGTTTTCCTACAGAATATTGATTATAGTGGTCATCCTGTGATGGTTTCTGTGTGGGCGTCATCAAAAAGCTGCAGTCATCTGATCCTTGGTGAACAAGAAGTTTTTCCACTTTGTTTAAAATGCTTAATGTCCAATTTTGTTAGATGATGAAAAAGCGTGACGTCCCACCGAGCACATCTGGACCAGAGGAAGAGTATGATGCCATTGCAAGAAAGTTGGAAGCAAAATATGTAAGTAGCTCTGATCTGAATATTCAATACTTTCGATCCAAACTTTTTTTTTTTTAATCTTATTTTTAAATCTTAGTAATTTTGGATCTTGTGATTAAAGGGTGGCAAGCAAAAGAAGAAGGACCGTATTCAGGACTTGGTTGATATCGGATACGGTTATGATGAAGAGGATTCTTTCATTGATAACTCAGAAGCTGTGAGTTGATGTAACTCATCTTAAAGCTAAAAGTTATTGTTCAATATATATATTTTAAAAAAGTTCAAGCTGTAATTTTATTTGTTGGTTGGGGTGGGGGTTTGTCTTTTGAGCATTTTATTTGATTCACCATTGGCTTTGTTGGTTTCCATGACTTGCTGAATTTCAGACTTTGTTCACTTTACTATCTAAACTAACATTAATAACTATAGCAAAGAAGCATTGATCCATCTTGTTGCTCAGACTTGGCCCTGTATCAGATTTTCTTGGGTTGTATTGTGTAAAAGTCTTGAGTCAACGTTCATTTCTTTAATATTTTTGCAGCTTTGAAGCAAAATATATACACCCAGTGTTTGCCCTCTTTTATCTAATTGATCATGTTCGTGCTTTCCAGTATGACGAGTTTGTGCCGTCTTCGATCACAACAAAATTTGGTGGATTCTACGTGAATTCAGGTGTGCTGCAGTTCCGTCAAGCCTCTGACACGGAGACGGGTGACTTCTCAACGCAAGAGGGAACATCTGAGCCTGCAAATGTAAGGAACGTCTCGCAAAACTTCTTTTGAATTAAATCAATTGGCAATTTCAGAAAGTAAATTTCAATTTTCAGCACAATATTTTAAAATATTATGTTGTCATATGTTTCGACTCGCTAACAACAAACTAGAAATGCAAAAGCATGCCTTAAGGGTACAAATAAAGTATTAAAAAGTGCAAAAGAAATGTTTTTACCAGGTCCAAAAGAAATCTAGTAAACAACAACATGGTAGAACATAACAATGCAAGTAGGATGAATTTGTATGACAAGTATTTTATTTTATTTATTTTTTTGCACAAAAAGAAACAACACACATAAAAGAGAAGTAAAAAAAAGAAAACAAAATGTGCAGGAGAGGTCATAAAACCCCTAATTGGGCTTACAAGTGCACCCCCCCCCCCTTCTAAAAAAATAAAGAAGAAAATCATAAAAGCTTTATACATAAACTTACATCTTTATTTAAACATACACAATTCCATACCAAAGCAAAAGATAATAGTTGATATTAAATACATTTAAATTGTCAAAAAAACATTAAAATAAAAACTAATGTAATCAATGTTTGTTTAAACTTTCTTTTGAATACAGATAATGTTGTACATGATTCACTTAATTGTTTTAAACTGTTCCACAGCACAACACCCTGATACATGAATGAAAATTTAGCAACAGTTGTTCTACAGAAGGGTATATGTAAATCATACCTCGTTCTTGTAGAGTATGAATAATAAGAATTAAACTCAAAGAAATAGTGAAAATATTTAGGTAAAGAAAGTGGAAAACATATAACTTTATACATGAGGATTCCTGTTTGATACTTATTCACATCATAGATTGTAAGAATTTCTAATTTTTTAAAGAGAGGTGTGGATGGAGCTAAATACGGAGAGTTAGTGACAATTCTTACAAAAGACTTTTGAAGTTTATGAATTGACTGCAAGTAAGAAGGATAGGTACTAGCCCAAATTAAATTACAGTAAGAAATATGGGGATAAATTAAACTATTGTACAAAGTCAATAAAGTACTTGTTTTTAGATATGGTTTAACCTTTTTACAATACCTAAAGATTTGGAAATCTTCTTATACACCGATTCACAGTGATTCTAAAAACAAAGTTTCTCATCAATATATATTAGACACCTAAAAACTTTGCTGATGAAACATTAGAAATTAAATTGTTTTTAATATAAATTTTAGTTTTTTCTGGATTGTAATTTTTATTCTTCTTAAATAAGATGAAATTTGATTTTTTAACATTAAGTGATAGTCTATTTAACTGAAACCACTGAGCAAATTGAATGAGCCCATAATTTGCCTTATCAATAAGTGAGTCAAATAAGTTACCATCAGCAACAAAAAGATTGGTATCATCGGCAAATAAGATAGGTGTCAAAACACTAGATGCTTTTGGTAGATCATTAATATATGAGAAACAATAATGGACCCAAAATGGATCCTTGTGGAACTCCACATTTTTGGACATCCCGCTATGAAAATGTACCATTAAAAATTACAATTTGCTCTCTGTTGTGCAAATAATTTTCAACCCATTTCAGAACCTTATTTTTAAAACCATAACAAGACATTTTTGATATTTCATAATCCAGTGTCAAAAGCTTTTGATAAGTCCAAGAAAATTCCTAAAGCATATTCATTTTTCTCAAAAGCAGTTGAAATCTTTTCTCTAATATGCAAGAGAGCCATATACAGTATGTAGAACAATTCTTTCTAAAGAAATATTGTTGGCATCAAGATGCCTCAAGATTCTAGAGTACACCAATCTCTCAAGTATCTTAGAAAAGCACGGGAGAACTGATAAGGGACGATAATTTGAAAATACAGATGGATCATCAGCTTTAAACAGTGGGATGACCTTGGCACGTTTTAGATCTTGTGGGATAATACCAGATTCAAGTGACGGGGAAAAAATAAATGTTAACGGAGCAACAATTATAGGTCATTTCATGCCATATTTAATAAAGTTCTAAACTTTGTTAATTCTCAGAAGCTGCAAGTCGTCAGTGAAACTCAGAAGCCAAAGACGTCTTGTAAAGCAAGAGGAAAAGTGAAAAGCGCTACAAATCAAAAGTTGAGGTGAGCCCACCTAAAACCAACAACTTCTCTGAAACACAAATATTAAAACATTTGGCTTCACTCGCATGTTTGTCTTGCAGCACTTTATATAAAACTGGACTCAAAGAGATTACTATCAAAAAGAAGAAGAAGGCCGTAAAGACGCTGAGTGTCACCAGCATGCTGAAGAAGTTTCAGAAGGAGAAGGAAAGGGAGCGGCAGAAGATGGAGAAAGCCACTCAGATGGCAGTAGACCCACGTGCATCCACAACGCCCATGTTTCCTGCAGCTGCAGCTGCATCTGGAGGCTCTGCGGTGACGGACCCTCTTCTCAGTTTAATCGGCTCCACCGACGATCACGCTCTAATCCAGGCTGCCAACACTGTGGATTTTGATATTGATTTGGACTCTTTATTAGACGTCAGCGAGAATTTGTCTCCAAAACCACATCCTCCAATGGCTATAGAGACTCTGCTTATCCAAAGCAGGGCAGATAAGTCCCAGCTGAATATTCTGTCTGATGCTAAACCCAAAGTTTTGAATCAAAAACTCACGTTTCTGCCAAAGACGGAACCAGAGCAAATCCAGCTGCTGACTGGACCTGGTTCATTGCCACCTCAGTGCACCCTCCTGCCAGAGGGACTTCCCTCAGCTCTGGAAGACAGCATAAGAAGTCTCATGGTGGTAAGAGATGTGCTTTGCTTTATTATTTTTTTAATGCCAAGGTAAATTTGTGTTCTGAAAGACTGACAAATGCTGATGGATGTTTAAACAAATTTTCAGGCTGCCAAGACATCTGAAGGGGAGTCGAAACTCAAGTTCTTCAATCCAGTTATCAACTCAATCCTGCTGGAGTGAGTTATCCTATTGCAAAAAGCTAGATATTTAAAACTGCCATTTTAATGTATTTTATGTGGTATAAGTAGGTGGTATTATATGTATTTTCACTGGATGTGCTAAACTCTATTTTATTGGCAAAAGTAAATATTACAAAACATTAGGGATGCACGATATTGATATTATCGACATGGTATATCGGCCGATATAGCGTTAAAGTTCAGTATCGGACATCGGCCATTCCATCAAAATAAGTCGGATATAAAAGGTGATTTATTTATTTATTTTTTATTTTTTGTACGACAACTCTGTGACGTGGATTCCGATCACAGCGGAGAGGAAGAAGTCAAAATGTCGGCGGTGTGGATGTTTTTGTTTTGTCGAGGATATCTGATTCCAAAGATTTTTGGACTACATTGAGCCTCGCTACTTTGTCCCCAGTCAGATATTTTTCCAACGTAGACTTACCAGAGTTACAAGCCGTCATTTCCAACATCATTGAGAAGCTAAAAGCTGATAGCACTTCGTGAGTTTTACCACAGACATTTGGAGGTCGTGTTGGCTCCGTTAGCATGATTAGTCTTATGGAACAATGGATAGACAAAAACTTTGAACTTAAGGCTGTCCTTCATGCACAAGAGTGCAGAGGATCCCACACTGCAGCTAGGAACCTGGAACATACCTCCACAAGTGAGACAGCATTGCGGGTGCCGGCTAATGCTAATATTTAATACTTTTCATTTAATATCAGCTACGGCTGTTACTGAATATGTCACCAGCTCCTACAGTTGTTAAACATTTTTGTAGCAAATAAGCCTGAATAAGAGGGCTATGTTCTGACAAAGGAAAGTATATAAAAATATCTATCGGTTATCGGCCAAATACGTTTTAACATATTGATATCGGCCAAAAATCCAATATCGTGCATCCCTTCAAAGTATGAATGACATGTTACTGAAGGAGACTGTAAACAAGCAGCGGATAGTTTGGTCGTCCTTATACATTGAGTATATTAAGTTCATGTTTTGGTCCAGCATTGAGTTGCAGTGTCAGGAGCAAAGCGGCCAGCTCCGCTCCAAAGTCTACAGACACCTGTCCTCGTTCATGCCCTGCAGCAAAGACACGCTTTTAAAACGAGCAAAGAAGCTGCTGGTCACGCATGAGGTGAGCGCGCTGGGGTTCAGATCAAGGTCTTGGGCTGTACAGTATGTTCAGAACTCGTTTCTTTAAATTTCTATACAGGATCCGCCTCATGTAGAAGGTTCCCTTCAGGAACTGAAGGAGGCGATTGACCGATCAATGCCGGAGCAGGTGGCACGCTTTCTTGAAAACTGTCGAGCACACGAACACCTCAAGATTTCAAAGTAAGTTCATTAGCACTGATGGAGAACAGTAAATTATCTAACTTGCCCTTTCATCACAAACTTCGTTAAACAAATTTTCCAATTTCACCAAGACTTTGATAAATAAAAGATACAATCTTTCCGGAATATAGGTCGCGGCTTTTTATCATTTTTTTTTCATGGCCTGCGACCTATATTCAGGTGCAACCTATTTATGGCTTTTTATAAAATAAGCTGATTTGGAATCATTTATTAACAAAAATTAAACTGAGACACACTCTTACAATAATGTCAGCTAACAAATATATTTTTTAGGTGTTTATCCTGCTAAAATTATTCATTTATTAAAGAAAAGTTCAGCTCAGACACATATTTGCTATAATTTTTATCAAACAAATAATTGTTTTTAAGTGTTAATCTTCTTAAAAGCCTTGCTGTGCGCTCCTGTGGCAGACATTTGCAGCAGAGCTAAACACGGTCCACATTTTGACGTAGGTGCGACCTATATTCAGGTGCGACCTATATATGGATTTTTCCAATTCTTTGGCAATAATTGGACAATGCGACCTATATATGGATTTTTCCAATTCTTTGGAAATAATTGGACAATGCGACCTACATTCAGGTGTGACCTATATTCCAGAAAATACAGTATAGAAGTTCCAACTGGAGCCGTAGATCTGCATTACCGGTTAAAGCAAACTGTAGGTTTATATTGTATTTGACTTAACTGTTAGTTTTTGGAGGGTACAACTCGTGTCTAAAGAAATGAACCTTACAGGCCCGGAGCTTCTTCATATGTAGAGCTTTTGTCTCCATCAGGTCAACTGAGGAGGAAACTGCCGAGGACAAAGGTGGGAGAAGAGGAGGTCCGAAGAAGTTGTTCAAATGGAATCAGGAGATTAGGTTGAATTTTAACTGGTTTATTAGATCCATTTATACCATTTGGAATGTTTATTAAAATAACAAATTATGCTTCATTGTGCAGGGAATGCCTGGATCGTGTACTGAAGGAGAAAATTGAGAAATATAAAAAGGACAGTAAAAGGCACCAAGACATGGAAGAGTATGTTAAAGCTCTGTTGGACAATGAGGTGAAACCACTTTGGCCAAAAGGATGGATGCAGTTAAGGTATGCAGAACCTGAGCTGTCAAATCTTAAAACATTTCTACATGTGCAACTGTGGAAAGCCTTTTTTTAAATTTTATTCAGGGTGCTGATGAGGGAGAGCAGGTTGTTGGGCCTTTCATTACCGTGAGTTCAACAAATCCTCTGAAAAGTTTTGTTTGCAGCGTATTTAGAATTGAAGTGACTGCTTTTTGTGTGTTTAGGGTGAATAAGGCCATGGGCTTTAGGAGGCAGTCTTCCACTGTTGATGCTTCCACATCATCAGATGGTGGCAACAACCTTCAGGGTCCAGCGCCGACTGGACTCTCCACAGGACCAGATGAGATGTTTGCTGAAGCTTCACACGTCTCCGGTGGTGTCGATCAGCAGCCACGGTTGAAAACGGAGGCTGATGCCTGTTCCTCATCGGCTGAGAACGGTGACATTTCGGTGAATGCGCCTGCACATTCGCTGCTGGATCTCCTCGCTGAGCAAGCCCTGGCTCACGAGTACTCCGCCACGCTTTCCCAAGAACTGTTCGCAGCAGCTGTGGGGAAGCACTGGAAGTTGAGTGAGGACAGAAGTCGTGTTCCTCCTCCACCTCCGCAGTCCAGCCCTGTCGATTTCCCCGAAACTAACATTTGTCCAGTTGTTTTGCCTCATCTGCTGCAAGTCCGAGCGATGAGACGTGGAGGCTGGCCAGGTGTGGAGGAGCGCTGATGGCTTTACTGTACAGTAAGTACATGCACAGATAATACAGCAATGTCTCCTTTTGGGTAAATTTACTGTGTTGAAATGGAAACGGGCTCCACTGTGGGAAATGAAAGGCCAAGCAGGTTTTTAAATGTCTAATTTAGTTTGCAAATGCTTGAGCTTTATTGTTCAGATGGATAAAAATAATATAGTAAGGGGTGTGACTGCTTTGTCTCAATGCTCTGGTTTGATTAGTGTCTTTTCTACTTTTAACCAGTAATTTGCTTCTGGTATTTTGACTTGGAAGCTGAACAGTTTTCTAACTCAAGTATTAAAATATTTAACAAAGATGAAAACTTGCTTAACAAGAGGGGTTAAAGGTCTTAAGTGAAGTACTGGAGTTCAACCTGACACTGATCCCTCTTCATTATTGGCCTCAAAGTTAATAAGCAGCACTTTATACAATGTGCAGTACTGTTTTTTTGTTTTTTTTGTTTTTTTAATTATAAGTGTCTGACCTTGTTTCACTGACGCTGTGAGGGAAGGTGACATTTTCTTAAGCTGTTTAACAAAGGTTTGTACATGTTCTTGTTGAAATGTTGGTCAAATTTTGTCCTAGACTTAAAAATAAAGATGTCAAAATAAGCTGACAGGTAAATTTCAGATTTTTATTTATTTAACTAGTCTTTGAACTTTGTTAAATGTGAAACTTGAAAGAATCCCAAGCGTTTGGTGCAGCAAACTTTAATTTGAACATCAAGGGTTCTCGGAAATATCTAGAGACTGAAGTGAAGATGTTTGATTGAAAGTGCCTTGTCAAAAAAAATGTCAGCTCCTCGCACACCTTTCGTCTGTTAAAACACTCGTTTTCATTTAAGAAATCTAAAATTATAGTTGGGTGTTCAAAACGGTAATGGCACAGAAAATAAAATAGAATTGTGGTTCAAGTCGAGCCAAAACTATCCGTCTCATGTGGATGCAGAAGAGTAACCATATGTACATTTTTATTTTTTTCCAGTACAGCATATATACATTTCAAACATACAGAGTTCTATTAATCTGTCAGAACAAACTTAGGAGGGGGCTCTCTAGAAGAAAATGTCTTTCTGACACTTGTTCTTTTTTGTGATGTTAAAGATGCAAGAGAGGGGAGGAAAAAAGGGCTTTTAAATCAAACTTGAGTCAAATATTGTCCACAAGCTTTTCCACATCAGCAGTTTGTCCAGTGGCGAGGATCTTACACTTCCAGGAGTCTGTAGATTATCTGAGCAAGAAGAATGGTCAGCAAGAAACATCTGTTACAGCTGTTTGCAGTTCCTAGGAAAAGGAAATTATTTCATTAGCACAGGGTAACCTTAAAATGCCTCATCATGGAAAATAAATCTAAAGGAGAAAGGCACAATAGTCACAGTTAAAAAAACAAAACAAATTGAGTTTAAAGTTCTGATTTGATTGTTTGAATTAATTTTGTTTAAAGAAGGGGCATATATAAGATTTTTTTTCTTCTTCTGCTTCCTTTCATTTCAAGTTTTGTTTTAATGTGGTTTTGTAAATAGTTTTCTTGCGTTTTTTTTAATCAGAAATGAATAATTTAAATTAAAAAAAATTACAGTTTGAAACCTACCACTTCCTCCTAATTGTTGGTTTCCTTTTACTTCACACTGTAAACTTTCTGTCTCTTTCATTTGTAGCCTTTTAGGACTGATTGGTTCTGGAGCTGCTGAGAGGGAAGGAAACAGTTTACACTGTGTTGCATGGTGATAAAAATATAAATCTTGTGCTGGATTAACATTTATAACTTGATTTACTCACAGAGGACCAGAGCAGTGGGGTTTTGCAGCGTCCTCACTGAGGGATGTTGTGGCCCTTCAGGTCCCAGATCTAGTTTGGCTTCACACCAGTACTGACGTCCATCGTCCTCTTTGCAGGGAGTGATGATCAGAGTGTAGTTTGCACTTACTGGTGTCCTCTCTGTGATATCGGACCGGAGTCGACCCAGTGCTGCATTTCCTTTGTAGAAGGTCACAGTGACACTTGCAGCAGGCGCTACATCGTGAACCGTGCACTGCAGAGCATACTGATGTCCCTCAAACATGGGCCCATTGTGATTTAAGATTCTGATGGAGACTCTGCTTGGAGGCTCTGTGGAGATGGTGACATGTAAGTATGAAAAGCTTGATGTTTACTATCTCAAGATGGAAGGTTAAAACTATTGACTCACGGTAGACTATTGAAGGAACAGAAATGGAGCAAGGGCCTTGCTGGTCAGAGAGGGCGTAACAAGCAAGCGTGAAGGTCCAGTCAGTCACACTGTCCATACTCCAGACGAGAAAATCTTCATCCGTGATTTCAGAGGATCCCTGCTTTTGTGTAAGGTTAGAAACAAAAACGGTTATTCAGCCTTTGTTTAAAAGTAGGCAATAAAATGAAGTAACAGAAAGGGAAGATTGATTTACCTACCTATGTCAGATTCAAGGAATCAACATTTTTGTATCTTTGAGATGAAAAGCTTTTGCACAAGAGACTATAGAATGGTGCTACTAAATTGCAACAATTCATCACGCTCTGCAGAGAGTGGTGAAGCCCGAACAGAAGTCTGTTGGAGTCAGCCTCCCCACCATCACAGAGGTCTACACACCTCCAGATGCAGGAAGAGAGCCACCTGCATCATGAAAGACCCCACTCACCCAGCACACACACTTTTTTCCACGCTCCCCTCAGGAAGGAGGTTGAGAAACATCAAGGGTAGAAACTGAGGAACAGCTCCTACCCTGAAGCTGTTGGACTCATGACTCCAAGAAAGTTACTATAATGCCACTTTAATTGGGATAGTCATTTTATCTGTGCTGCTGATTATCCATGCTGCTGATTTCTTACCTTAAGCTGCTGTATTCATATCCATTTGCTCACAACAGACTCATGTTCAGGCTGCTGTTGAATACTCTGTACACTACAGTATTATTATTGTTTAGTGTGTATCTTAGATGCTTGTACACGGTTTCTTTATGTATACTTTGTATTTTGGATATTTTGGGGTTTAACTGGGACCTTGAGTACACAGTTCTGTTTCGTGTGAGCTCCGCCCTTTAAAGCTCCACTGACATCATCTTTTAACTTTCCATAAAATGGCACAACATATATATATATTAAGATTGACCTCTGATCGTTTTTGCTAAAACAATGTGAAATTAATGAAAATTCCTCTCCAAAATAGTTTAAAATTAGCGCCGTTTTGTTACACGGTAAATTCGGGTTTTTCCGGTCACGTGATTGTGACGTCAGACACAGAGCTCTTCTCCAACCGCACATTTATTACAATGGAGAAAGATCCAAACACGTCCGTCGAATTTAGCCATTTAAAACCTTAGATTTGAGCGATTTGGCTCCAGTTCGTGAAGAAGTTATTTTGAGTGATCAAAAATCAAACAGCAAGGTTTCTTTTGTCCGTGCTGACTTTTTTTTTCAGGAGAGGTTTCACATTCAAAAAGCGAACAGCAGATGTCAGCAAAGCCATTGTGATTCCTCTTACAGAGCACTGGCTTTGCTGACATCTGCTGTTCGCTTCATGAATAACTTCTTCACGAACTGGAGCCAAATCGCTCAAATCTAAGGTTTTAAATGGCTAAATTGGACGGACGTGTTTGTATCTTTCTCCATTGTATTAAATGTGCGGTTGGAGAAGAGCTCTGTGTCTGACGTCACAATCACGTGACCGGAAAACCCCGAATTTAACGTGTAACAAAACGGCGCTAATTTTAAACTATTTTGGAGAGGAATTTTCATTAAAGCTGGGGTATGTAAGATTGTAATGTAGTCTGTAACTTTTCAAACAATATATATTTTAACATATTTCTTCACTCTGTCACTAGATTGATGTTAGAGAGGTAATCTCTGAAAAAACTAAAAAAAAATATTGTCCCCTTGCTTCTCCAGGTGGTAAATAAGCATTTCTAAAAAGAAAAAGTGACCCGCCATTTTCCAGCCAATAAAAACAAAGTTTGTAACCAGCCAATAAAAACCGAGCTTGAATTTGAATCAGCCAATAAAAACAGAGCTTGAATTTAAATTTAACAGACCACAAGGGGGCAGAGCCATATATGGCTCTGAGGGGGAGGGATCAGAATGCTTTGCTTGTTGAAAATATTTCTAAGTGCTGCAGTTCTACAGAAACTGCATACTGAACCTTTAAAGCTGCTATATGTAACTTTTCTAACAATATATTTTTAACATATTTCTTCACTCTGTCACTAGATTGATGTTAGAGAGGTAATCTCTGAAAAAAACAAAAAAAAAATATTGTCCCCTTGCTTCTCCAGGTGGTAAATAAGCATTTCTAAAAAGAAAAAGTGACCCGCCATTTTCCAGCCAATAAAAACAAAGTTTGTAACCAGCCAATAAAAACCGAGCTTGAATTTGAATCAGCCAATAAAAACAGAGCTTGAATTTGAATTTTAACAGACCACAAGGGGGCAGAGCCATATATGGCTCTGAGGGGGAGGGATCAGAATGCTTTGCTTGTTGAAATTTTTTCTAAGTGCTGATGTTCTACAGAAACTGCAGACTGAACCTTTAATTTCACATTGTTTTAGCAAAAACGATCAGAGGTCAATCTTAATATATATATATATATGTTGTGCCATTTTATGGAAAGTTAAAAGATGATGTCAGTGGAGCTTTAAAGCTACACCTATTGGGTTTATCCCTACGCTTCGCACCAACATTGAAGACTTTTAGTCCATGCCCACCTGCTGTGGGCCCCACCTATGTCCACTATAAAACCAGGGTGGACTATAATTCTGCTCCCGATTTTTCTTCACCAACAACGAAAACCTGATGTCCAGACCTCCCTACAGAAACTCCTCAGGCTGCGGCGTGGGCTTCATCCTGGCCTCCGACCTGCACAACCTGTGTGAGACGTGCAATGGATCCGCGCACGCGCAGCAGGCGATGGGGCCCCATTGTTCCTACCTAGCGTGCCTCCGTCTGCCGGTGGAGAGGCAGCATCGAGTGGACCTCTTCACCGTTGGAGTCCCGCAGCATCAGCCGATGGCGAAAGCAGCAGAGTGTGGGTGGCTACGAGACCTTGCCGATGTAGCCTGCTCTGAGACAGCTAGTGGCGGCGGTCCTCCCTCCATTGGAGGCTCTGAGCCAACCTTGCCCTGCCTCTGTCCCCAGGAGAGTACTAGCTACTGAGTCCCGCCCTGTCCCTAGGGAAGCGCGGGACCGGCCCTGTCTCACGACGTAGGAACCGAATCGTCCGGCGTGCACAACCCGGACCACGCACCAGAAAGACCGGTACCGGCGCCCTTCCTGCCCTCAGCAGCATCCAGCCAGACTCAGTCGCTAGCGCCGGTGGAGTCGCCCCCCCTCCCCCCGGCTGAGCCCCTGGGGGTGCAAGGCAGCCACTCCTCCCTCCCTCCTCAGCGTCCTCCCCGGGATCATAAAGTGGGCTGCGGACGTGTGTGGCATGTCGGTGCCTGAAAGCACCACTGAAGCGACATCCGAGCTCCAGGCGGGAAAGTTCACACCTAAACATGGCGGCGCGGCGGAACCTGTCTGGCCAGACGTCGAGGATGTGGTGTCCCTCCTGCGGAACGCCTTTAAAGAACCCCTCAGACTGAGGGCACCGGTGACTTCGTACGCGCCCATCACCAGGGTGCGCGGGCTCACGGCCCAGGACTTCCCAGCAGTGCCCCCACTCGAACCGAGTCTGTCGGCGGTGTTCGGAGTCCGCCCTTCCAAGCATGTCGTGAAGCGAATCTTCTCGCCAGCGCCTGGTGATCTGCTCTCTGCAAAGATCCAGGACTGCATCCAACAGTGTGCAGCTCAGGTTGGTGCAGCTTCAAACAACATTGCGCTATTAGCGCTCAGCATCGGGCGGGTCTCATCAGACGCCACGGTCGAAGACGCGGTGGACATCATCACCAACCTGTGCGTTGATCTGGTGATTTGTGCATCACGCATCTCTGCTTTTTCAACACTCCTGCAAAAACAGCTGTGGCTGGGTCTGTCATCAGCCATCCCGGATGAGCTGAAGAAGGATCTGCTGGGGGAGGGGGGGGGGCGCGATTTTGAGCGAGGAGCTCTTCGGCGAGCATTACCGTTCTGTCTTCGAGCAGCTGCACTCCTCATCAAAGGCGTTGGAGCAGGTGAGGAAGCACACGATTTTGCCCAGACCAGAACCCCGCTCTGCGCACGGCCCCATCCGCATACGCGACCAAGGCAGAGGCTTCCGCCAGCAACAGCATCGCTCTGCACCCACCTTGACCTTCTCGGCGTCGCTACCACCAGCCCCACCGAGAAATCACCCTGCTCAGTCCTTCCAGAGGCCTGGGGCGCCTCTAGCCAGGGGCCGTCATCAGCCATGGGCCGGCTAGCACCAGGACTTTAAGAAGGGTCATTATAAAAAGTGACGGTGCGCAGGAGGTGTGTGTACAGATGGAGTTTATTTGAGTTCAAATAAAGAATCTGTGGTAAAAAGCAGTGTTTCTCATTTAGACTTGTTGAACCCCTCCTGTTCAAGGTATGTAAACACATCTCCACAAAAGTGTTTGGTTTCTGGTGTTAAACTACCCAGCGATTCTGCACAAAATGTGACTTTCTGCAACATTCAGGCAGCAAGCCAGCTGACAGGTGCAGGCTCAGACCTCTCTGTGACCTCCCCAGCCCTACATCCCCACACGAGGATGGGGGCCCACTCCTTCAGATGTCAACAAGCAAAGAGCAGCATGACACACACGTGAGTCAGAGATGCCTCCGTTCTCTTAAACCGTGTTAAAAACCATGAGCCTGGTGTTGGATCATTTGATCAAACCAGGACTTTTACGTTTTTTCCTCCGCTCAGCCACCCGAGGTGAGTGCAGACAACAAATTGTTTAAAAAATGACGTTTGTCTCGTCTGCCGGTTTCAAACGAAGAGCAGAGCAGGAGCTATGACGCGGCGCCCGGTGAACGTCCCTTTCTCGGAGGGCTTCCCATGGACCAACGCGGACTCTGTCCGCTTGGTGGCAGTAGAGGCCAGGTTATCCTTTTTCATGAAACAGGACAGACAAGCAGCACTGCTGTCAGATCACAGTGCCGAGTGGCTCCAGTCTTGTTCGCTAAACAAATGGCTAAAGCGAGTAGTCTGCAAGGGCTATTCCCTGCAGTTTATGGGAGCACCACCCAAATTCAACGGGGTGCTACAAACGAAGCTAACCTCCACAGAGCAAGGGTTAGCGCTTCAGTCGGAACTTCAGGAACTATTGACAAAACACGTCATTTCCGGGGTTCCTCCCAGCGAGGAGAGGAACGGGTTTTATTCAAAATACTTCCTCGTCCCCAAGAAGTCAGGAGGGTTGAGACCGATTTTGGATTTATTGCTCCTCAACAAACACTCGACCCTTTCATATGTTGACAACAAAGCGCGTCCTCGAGTACGTGACAAGAGGGGACTGTTAGTGAGTGTCGACCTTCGCAACGCCTACTTCCTCTTTCCCATAGTAACCAAACACAGGAAGTTCCTCAGATTTGCGTTCCAAGGGGTCAGTTACGAGTTCAACCGCCTCCCGTTCGGGTATGCGTTGGCTCCCCGCACTTTCACAGAAATTATCGAAGCGGCGTTACAACCGCTGCGTTCGAGGGGCGTCAGGATATTATTCTATCTCGTCGATCTTCTGCTTCTGTCTGGCTCAAGACAGGAAGCGGAAGCTCAGACAATCGATCTGGTGAATCTATCACACCTTGGCTTCGCGATAAACTGGGAGAAAAGTTCTGTGGTTCTAGCACAGAAAAACACCTTCTTAGGAGTTGTTTTCTGCACCGAGACCATGACAGCAGTCTTGTCGGACCAGAGGAAGGACTCGCTGACGTCACTCCTCTGGTATGTCCAGCACCACAGATCTGTACCAGCGTTGTCAATAATGCGTTTATTGGGAATGATGGTGTCCGCCCACGCGGTTGTAAAACTGGGTTTATTAAACATGCGTCGCTGCAGAAATGGTTTGTACAGCAGAGGATCGACCCAGTACGTCACAAACATCGCCGAGTCACGGTTCCGCCATTACTAGAAGCGGACCTGGTGTACTGGGGAAATCCCACGATCTTGTCAGAAAGGGTTCCCCTGGGGAAAGTGACGTCATGTCAGGCAATATTTACAGATGCGTCTCTCTCTGGTTGGGGCGGGACTTACCGGTCACAGTCGGTGAAGGGGGCGTGTCTGCTAGGCACGACCCTTCACATAAACGTCCTGGAGCTTTTGACAGTGCACAAAGTTCTCAAACACTTTGCCCATGAGATCAGAGGTCAGGATGTGCTTGTTCACACAGACAACAGGGCTGCAGCTGCTTACATCAACCGACAGGGCGGAGTAAGATCAGCTCAGCTCCTGAACACAGCCAGGGAGCTGCTCTGTTGGGCCCACACACACTTGAAGTTGCTGAGGGTGATATACATTCCAGGTGTACTGAACAGAGGGGCAGACATTATGTCCCACGGTGGACCATTGGACAGAGATTGGACTCTTCACCCGGACCTGATCTCACAAATTTGGAGCAGGTTTGGAAGAGCGGAGGTAGATTTAATGGCCACCAGGGAAAATGCTCAGTGTCCCCTGTTCTTCTCTTTGAGTCTATAGGACAACCCCCCATTGAAGGTGGACGCATTTGCTAACAAACCGTGGCCTCAAACGCTAATTTATGCTTTTTCTCCAGTTCCTCTACTATCAGCGCTGCTGGAGAGAGTGACAGAGGAGAAATTATCAATGATCCTGATCGCACCAGAGCGCCTGAACGCACCATGGTTTCCGGTGCTTCAGCAGCTGACAGTCAGGTCATGGAGACTCTCCTGGAGAGACGACACTCTCCTTCAAGCAGGGGGAGCAATAAAGAGTTTTCCAGTGATAGGACAACATCTTCTGGTTTGGTTGCTGAACGTGAGCGTTTAGAAAACTTTGGGTTTTCTAAGGACATTATATGCACCATCCAGGAAGCAAGAGCAAAGTCAACTATGACTGTTTATGCGTCTAAATGGGCTGCTTTTCAGCGATAGTGCCTGGAGAAACAGTTGGGTCCATCCTCATGTCCTCTGGGCTCCATTCTGTCATATCTACAGCTTCTGTTGGACAGGAATCTGGCCTTCAGCACAATTAAACTTTATACTGCAGCAATCTCTTCCTGTCACGAAGGGTTCAATGATAGAACTGTGTTTAATCATCCCCTAATAAAGTGTTTCCTGAAAGGTGTCAGACGGCTGAGACCAGTCTCACGCACCTTGGCTCCACAATGGGATTAGGTTACTGTATTGAATTCATTGACTAAAGATCCATTCGAGCCATTAGATCAGATTCCGTTACAGTTTTTATCCTTTAAAACAGCCTTGTTGTTAGCTTTAACATCAGCTAAGAGGGTAAGTGACTTGGTTCAGCTGCGAGTTCAACTTAGGCTGAACCCTGCTTTTATCCCTAAAAGCATCACAAGTTCATTTAAATCCAGAATCGTTACTCTGGACGGTTTTTGTCCCCCCCTCACAACTGTGCAGAGGATTAACGTCTTCATTTGCTTTGCCCAGTACGAGCACTAAAGTGTTACGTGGCTCGCACTGCTGCAATACGTAAGTCGGATAGGCTTTTTGTTCATTTCAGAGGTCAGTCTCAAGGTCAACCTCTGACTTCTCAGCGGCTGTCACACTGGTTATGTGAAGCTATTGCTCAGGCCTACAGCTCTGCGGGTCACGAGCCTCCTGAGGGAATTAAAGCCCATTCTACGATAGGTATCGCAGCTTCCACAGCCCTGTACAGAGGTGCTTCTGTGCAGGACATCTGCTCGGCGGCCTCTTGGTCGTCGGCCTCTCCTTTCATCCGTTTCTATTTGCGTGATGTTTCCAGCTCTTCTCTGACTCATTTCATTCTCAGGGTTGCAGCAGAGTAATTGATTTTTCATCTTCAATAAAAAATTTAATAAGATGACACAGTTGTTTCTGTCTTTATTGATGGTTATTATGGTTCAAACTCTCCTTCAGTTAGAGTTAATTCCCTTTGGGTTGTTTGATCCATACATGAATATGCAGTTATTCATTGCCATCAGATAGGAAGGTTGTTACACCTGCTAAATGCACCTTGTGTTTTTCATCTGGTGGTGCATTTTTTTGTGCTTATTGTGGTGTTGGCGGTTCACAGAGTGTGTTTTTGGTTCCAATCAGACCCAGTGAGGCATGGACCATATCATGCTCCACCTTTAAACCCAATAGTTGTAGCTTTAAAGGGCAGAGCTCACACGAAATAAAACGATGTTACGTATTGTAACCCCAGATTATGAGTGTGAGCGTAGCCCTTTAACCTGGGCCTCACTGGCTCTCATTTGGCAGAAGAAAAATATTGCCTTTTGGGAGCAGAATTATAGTCCACCCTGGTTTTATAGTGGACATAGGTGGGGCCCACAGCAGGTGGGGCCCACAGCAGGTGGGCGTGGACTAAAAGTCTTCAATGTTGGTGCGAAGCGCAGGGATAAACCCAATAGGTGTAGCTTTAAAGGGCTACGCTCACACTCATAGAATCTGGGGTTACAATACATAACCATCGTTTCATTCCACCTCATTATCAGCTTTTCTGGAGCAGGCAAATAGAATTTCTCAGTTTTAACATTTTATGTATTGTCTACTTTTTTTCAGTTAACTACTAACCGATAAATTATCTGAACACCAATTGAGTTTGTTTCAATTACCGGTACACTTCACTTGACATCCAGATTTGGTATGGATGGATTTCTAGTTCTGACTAACCAAGAATAGACCCCTGATCAAGGGAACTTGTCACTGGAGAGGCAGTTATTTCTTTTTATTGTCTAATGTCACCTTGCACCTTGCATGGTAGTCTGCCGCTACCGGTGTATGAATGTGTGTAGCATTCAATGTGTGTAGCACTTTGAGATTTTCACTAATGAAAAGTGCATTATAAATTGAATTCATTATTATTATTATTATTAATGTCAATATAAATATGGTAGTGTTCATTATGTTTATAACATTTATATACAATTAATTTCCCCCTAACAACTTAACCAAGACTTGTACACACAAGAAAAAAAAAAGAAGAAAAAAAACTCAGGTCACACTAATTTCACTAAAAAAAATTGTCCACAAAAAGTTTGAAAAATAACCAAGTCCAAAGTTTTTACTGCAGCATTGATTCACTAGATTATATTACATATTACCTACAGTTATATTAACAGGTAGCTTGGCATCTAATATGTTTGTTAACAAGTCACTCAGTTCAGCATAACTTTGCTTTAAAGGAAAATAATAGGACAAATACAATATAATTATGTGGTAATCTGTTCATGTATTATTGTCATATTTAATTTACATGATGTTGTTCACCTACCAGTGAGGCTTCCCAGCCCATCATAAAAAACTCATTCCTCGATTTAGAGCAGTTAACTTTGACTG
>JBBPBX010040077.1:12794-29555 GCA_038048925.1 Garcialebias charrua | reverse complement strand
CTTGTCTTGAACCACTTTGGACATGTCTGCCTGCCTGGGAGGAGTCGACGAGGGACACGCCCCCAGAAACCATCTTGGCTACAGCAAACTGGTTGGTCCACATAAGTTGCTTACTTGGTGGGTTAACTTCAGTGTGCTTTGGACTACTCTGACTGAGGAAGCCCTCTGGAGTGAGGGTGAAACGTTTCTGCTAAAAAGAAACTGTCCAGATGAACTGATTGAGAATGAGCGGATTTGATACCTGGACTATTGAGAATTAACTTTCTTGGCTCAGATCCTGGTTTGTGCTTCATTTAAACAACAAAATGTTAAAATGCAGAAGGAATTTGTCATGGTTTAAATGCATTTTATGCACATTTTAACATTAGTCACACTTTTTAGTTTGATCCACATGATTTGAGCGTAAAGCACACAGTGAACCCAACAGATGAGCGTTTTATACGACTCCCACTAAACCGTGAGGAAACACGAGCTCCTCTGAAAAAAAGCTTTCAACACTTCCAAGGGTTTCTAAAACAACTCCGCTTTTATTTGCTACTTGTTTTATTGTTGATTTTTTGAATAAAAATAAATTAATACTGAGAATTAAAAAAAAAACATAAAACTTTCTCACACATTACCACAAAACACAAAGATTTTAACACTGGACTCTGTGTCATCAAACGGGTTATTCACTAAACTCTCGGTCATGTGCTCATACAGTTTGCACTACTTCTCATACTTGCACTAATGTTTGTATTACATCACTGCCTATAATCATAATACTGTTTACATTCTCTGTTTACATTTATTAATACTGTTTACTTTTTTTACTACTGCTTACATGTAATTACTACTGTTTACATTTACACTACTCTAATATCTACACCACTGCTGATACATATACAGTGTGCTCTGAACGGTCTTACTTAGGGATGCCCAATGTGCCTTACTGCATATGCCACTTTTTGCCTCTATAACAACATCAACTACTACCTCATACATATACTGTGTACATTAACTCATACGCTGCTTTGCCACTTGGCAAATGTCAATGCTAGAAACCTTTAGTTTATTTTAGTTATACTTTTTATACTCTTTTTTTATACTAGTATGCAAAAACTCAGGACAGTACAGTATTATGTTAATGTTTTAGTTTTAGAGTTGGTGTAAATTTTCATACTCTTATACCACTATGCAAAAAACTCAGGACAGTGTTAGTTTTACTATTTTATGCTTATGTCTATTATTATATGTTTCAGTGTTTCAATGTTTAGATGTTTACTGTTGCACCGAGGGACTGAGAGAAACGCAATTTCGGTCCTGTGTATGTCCTGTACAGTACATATTGCAGATCTGACAATAAAGTTGACTTTGAAAAGACTGTCACCATTATCCAGCTTTGAACTTCTATTTTAATCTACTAAGGTCAGGTCCTCTGGATGGATTAAAAGTAAATAAATTAAAATAAAATTTGAACAAAAAAATCAAAATGTAAAAAAAAATCTTACTTTCATTTCATTTTACTTTTTACTTTTATTTTTATTTATTATTTTATTTGTATTTTTAAATCGGTCCAGAGGACCTGACTCAACTTTCTTAGTTTTTTTTTTTTTTACCTGGATCATCGAGCAGGCATCAGGATATTCCATTTTTAATATTTTCATGGACTGTAAATATAAACATATTTAAATTAAGACTTTTGAGAACACAGATGGTTCTTGTATTGGTCCAAAGGACCAACATTTCTCAATTTGTGTTCAAACTTTTTATATTTTAAATTGAGTGACCGGAAAACAACAAGTTATTATCCATCCATCCATCCATCCATCTTCTTCCGCTTATCCGGGGTCGGGTCGCGGGGGTAGCAGCCTAAGTAGGGAGGCCCAGACTTCCCTCTCCCCAGCCACTTGGAGCAGCTCCTCCGGGGGAATCCCAAGGCGTTCCCAGGCCAGCCGAGAAACATAGTCCCTCCAGCGCGTCCTGGGTCTTCCTCTGGGTCTCCTCCCGGTGGGACGTGCCCGGAACACCTCACCAGGGAGGCGTCCAGGAGGCATCCTAACCAGATGCCCGAGCCACCTCAACTGGCTCCTCTCGATGTGGAGAAGCAGCGGCTCTACTCCGAGTCCCTCCCGGATGACTGAGCTTCTCACCCTATCTCTAAGGGAGAGTCCAGCCACCCTGCGGAGAAAACTCATTTCAGCCGCTTGTATCCGAGATCTTGTTCTTTCGGTCATAACCCAAAGCTCATGACCATAGATGAGGGTGGGAACGTAGATCGATCGGTAAATTGAGAGCTTTGCCTTTTGACTCAGCTCTCTCTTCACCACGACAGACCGGTACAGCGCCCGCTTCACTGCGGACGCTGCACCTATCCGCCTATCGATCTCACGCTCCAGTTTTCCCTCATTCGTGAACAAGATCCCGAGATACTTAAACTCCTCCACTTGGGGCAGGACCTCCTCCCCGACCCGGAGAGGGCATGCTACCCTTTTCCGGCTCAAGACCATGGCCTCGGATTTGGAGGAACTGATCCTCATCCCGGCCGCATCACATTCAGCTGCAAACCGCTCCAGCGAAAGCTGTAGATCACGAGCTGATGAAGCCAATAGGACCACATCATCTGCAAAAAACAGAGAAGCGATTCTAAGGTCACCAAAACGGATCCTCTCAACACCTTGGCTGCGCCTAGAAATTCTGTCCATAAAAGTTATGAACAGAATCGGTGACAAAGGGCAACCTTGGCGGAGTCCAACTCTCACCGGAAACGAGCCTGACTTACTGCCGGCAATGCGGACCAAGCTCTGACACCGGTCGTACAGGGACCTAACAGCCCTTATCAAAGGGCCTGGTACCCCATACTCCCGGAGTACCCCCCACAGAACCCCCCGAGGGACGCGGTCGAATGCCTTCTCCAAGTCCACAAAACACATGTAAACTGGTTGGGCAAACTCCCACGCACCCTCCAGGACCCTGCTGAGGGTGTAGAGCTGGTCCAGTGTTCCACGACCAGGACGAAAACCACACTGCTCCTCCTGAATCCGAGGTTCGACTATCCGACGGACCCTCCTCTCCAGAACCCCTGAATAGACCTTACCAGGGAGGCTTAAGAGTGTGATCCCCCTATAGTTGGAACACACCCTACGGTCCCCCTTTTTAAATAGGGGAACCACCACCCCAGTCTGCCAATCCAAGGGAACTGCCCCCGATGTCCACGCGATATTGCAGAGTCGCGTAAGCCAACACAACCCTACAACATCCAGAGCCCTAAGGAACTCCGGGCGAATCTCATCCACCCCCGGAGCCTTGCCACCGCGGAGCTTTTTAACCACCTCGGCGACCTCAGCACCAGAGATCGGAGAACCCGACCCAAAGTCCCCAGGCTCTGCTTCCTCAGTGGAAGACGTGCCAGTAGGATTGAGGAGGTCTTCGAAGTATTCCGCCCACCGACTCACAACATCCCGAGTTGAGGTCAGCAGCACGCCACCTCCACCATAAATGGTGTTGGTCTCGTACCTCTTTCCCCCCCTGAGACGCCGGATGGTGGACCAGAATCGCCTCGAAGCCGTACGGAAGTCATTCTCCATGGCCTCTCCGAACTCCTCCCACGCCCGAGTTTTTGCCTCAGCAACCACCCGAGCCGCATGCCGCTTGGACTGCCGGTACCTATCAGCTGCTTCCGGGGTCCCACAAGCCAAAAAGGCCCAATAGGACTCCTTCTTCAGCCTGACAGCATCCCTCACTGCCGGTGTCCACCACCGGGTTCGAGGGTTGCCACCTCGACAGGCACCAACAACCTTGCGGCCACAGCTCCGATAAGCTGCCTCGACAATAGACAACAAGTTATTAATTGTGTCCAAATAGTGGAATCTGTAAGATTTTTATTGTTTAGCATTAAATTAAATCACCTAGTGTCAACTGTCTGCTTTTTAATGGTGTTTGTTGGTAGGATGTTAATAAATTACAATTAATTACTCTTGAACTGAAAACGAGCAGCTCAGTCCATTTTATTCAAGAGTTTGTTTTTAAATAATCACTCACAAAATCTAAAAAAGCTAAGTCTGGTCCTCTGGACATTCAAAAAAACAAAACAAAACAAAGCAACAAAAAAATTGTAAAAACGTTTCGTCTTTCGTCCGAAAGACTTCCTCAGTCTGAGCTGCTGTATTCAGCTCAGTCTTATAAATAGCACCCTCTCACAGTGGATCAACCAGTTGGCTGATGACAGCTGAAATCAGCTGCTCACATGATCAAGGAGGGCCATCAGCCTAACGATGGATCGTTAGCACCCTGATGGTTGTTTGCTATTCACAGAGGGAAAGACGAAACGTTTCTACATTTTTTATTTTTATTTATTTATTTATTTTTTTTTTTTGAATGTCCAGAGGACCAGACTTAGCTTTTTTAGATTTTTCTACCTGGATAATTGAGCATGCATCAGGGCACCCACACAATGTTTAATTTAACATTCAGACAAGATGAGCAGCAGGTTTGTCTTGATCAAAAAAGAGGAAAAATAAAAAGTATATATTAAACGAGAGGAACTAAATATCCATGAACCGTGAACATGTTTACATGACACCAAATTTAATAAAAACTGTAAATGAATAAACTGACCATGCTGACACACAGGAAGTAGAACTGCAAATATTTTTTTAAACTAAGCTTGGAGTTTGTGATTTTTTTTAATTTATTTTTTAATGTCATGTGTTAAAATGTTCAGATTTTTTTTCTTCAGGTATTAGTTTTCTCTCCAATAAATTCTAGACTCATTTTAACAGCAAGATGTTTTGTGTTTACTGTTCTTTTAGTTTGACAGTTTTAGATTCAACTTGTTGTTCTTGTCACTGGGATTATTAATCCTTCCTTTATCTTCACCCACTTCCTCCTTTTCTTTGGGATTACATCACGATCACCAAGTGATTGACTATACAGTACCTGTCATGAAAAGGCCCAACAGTCCCAGTATCTAAACGTAGGGTGGATGTCTTGCTAGTTTTATAACCCAAGTTGATGCTGCTGTTTCTAAACCTGGACGATAATTTGGAACGACTGAGTTCAGATCAAATGTTTTCACTCAAGCAATTATCAAATTAAGGGAGATTTTGAAATCTGAAACAATAAAAATGTCATCCATTCATGTCTCCGTGACTCAGTGAGACTAACCTGTATGGTGGGATGAATGAATTCATCATCACTGTTTTACCACTGAGTTCCTCCTTTACTTCAGTCAGATTTACTCTAAACAATAGAAAGAGTTATGACTTTTAAGGCTTCATCTCCTTGTGCAGCATCTGTTGGGAGACTCAGACATTATCGATTACAGGTAGTCCTTGACTTACGACGTAGATTCGTTCCTATGCAGCGTCGTAAACCGATTTTCTACGTGTTGAAATATACGTACATACTGCACCATATATTACTGTATTACCAAGCACTTAGCCTATCCTAACACAGTACCCTACATAATTATCAAAAAACACATACGTTTGGGAGCCATAAGGAAGGGAAAAAATAGTTACCGTATTTTCTGGTGTATAGGTCGCACCTTTTATGGTTTTTTCCAAGGCCTGCGACCTATACACCGGTGCGACCTTGTTCTCACTTTCGGTGAAACTAATTTTTAAATCCAGCTCATTTCACAATTACGTTCATTTAAAAGTTCAGCTCAGACATATATTTGCTATAATTTTTATCAAACAAATGATTGTTTTTAAGTGTTAATCTTCTTAAAAGCCTTGCTGTGCGCTCCTGTGGCAGACATTTGCAGCAGAGCTAAACGTAGGTGCGACCTATACACCAGTGCGACCTATCTAGGGATTTTTCCAATCTATTGGTGATAATTGGACAATGCGACCTATACACCGGTGCGACCTATACACCAGAAAATACTGTAATGGCCTACTGGAATGCTGGTGACGCCGTATTCCTCCGTCCATCCGTCGTATTCTCTATCCCGTTTACGACGTAAAACCGCCGTCCATAAAACAGCTCAGTCCAGAGCATTGCTGCGCCTGGTTCTGCCAGTCCAGCTGGTCCAGAGCGTTTACAGTAAGGCCTCCGCCTGTACTTTTCCACTGCTGCGCCTGGTTCTGCCGGTCCACCTCAGTCCACCGCATATGTATCCCTCCGCCTCTGTATCCCTCTGCCGCCACGCCGCATACAGTGCAATACTGTATTCTTCCGCCGCAGCGGCCGCGTAACTCGATAAAAGGCTGTTCATAGTAAATGGGAGATGCATTGTAACCACGAAACGTCGTAACTCGAGACCGTCGTAACCCGAGGACTACCTGTATTCTGAGAAAATGCACAAATTTTCAGTTGCAGTCTCACTGAATTCTGAATGTTTGACCAATAAGCTTTTTGGGAAAAATCACATCTGTTTGCGTCTGCACATCTTGTAAAACTGTATTTTTGCTCATGCACATTATTATTATTTGTTGTTGTTGTTGCCTCTGCCTGCTTTGTACCCTCCTTCGCATATTAACCCCTCCCGACACCTAAAAGTCCACTGGAGTACACCTGTTGGGAATATTTGGTCAAAGGTTTTTAATATTGAGAGGCTTTTCAGCCCTGAGAACAAGGAGGTCCATTGTCTCCCAAAACAAGACGAACCATCTCCCAAAACACTTATCTGGTCTCTGCCCATGAACCATGTGTTTGTGCTGTGTGTAAGAAGAGCTGGCTTCAAGGACGCTCCCTGAACTATGTTGAACTTTGAGCTGAGAGGGATTTGAACACGAGCAGATAACACGACTCGTGGCTCATTTCTGTCTGGTCTTCATGTATACATGATGTGTACTTATTTGTATACATTTACGTATATGTATGCGTGGAACCTGTCCTGAAAGGGAGCAGCTGATTAACAACTCAAAACAAATATTACCTCAAATACAGCCCCAAATCCCAAATGAGTTGTAAAGGAGGCGCCGTGGATGCATCTCAGTCTACCTGGTGGAGGTGCTCGAGTGACTGACTGCTGAGATCCTTGCACATGCAGCTGCAATGATGAGGAGCTCAACAAGCTGCTGAGAGGCGTGGTGGTCCTGCTGCCCAGGAGGACTGAGGCACTCGCTGGGTCCAGGTGGACGGATAGGCATCTGCAGCCAGTTTCTTTAGGTCTGCTGTGGTACGTATCCTTCCTGCCCACAGCATCTGTAACAACTCGTAATGAAACCAGGATGATGAGCCACAACAACACTTAATTTCCCTCTGGGATTAATAAAGTATTTTGAAATCCATTAGAGAATTAGATAATTCTTCAAACACCTTTTGGAATAGACTGGACTAGACTTTGCTTCAGTACCAGTACCTTTGGGGGCAGTGGATGAGTGGTTGGAGCAGTCGTCCTCCAATGCAAGAGTTGGGGGTTTGATTCCACCAGCAGGCACATGAAGTGTCTTTGGGCAACACATTGAACCCCTCATTGCCTTCCATGTGTGTCCCATTGTTGTATGAATGTGATAAAGCACTGATTAATCTTTGTGTAGATCTAGTAGAGTGCTGTATGAATGAGTAAATGAGGCACAGATTGTTGTGTAAAGAGCTTTGAGTGTCTTGATAAGATAGAAAGGTGCTATGTAAGTACAGTCCATTTACTATACACATCCATCTAGTGGTGAACTGGTTGCTACATTGTAAGAATTCATAAAATTTGAAGAAATATCACTTTTGTCTCTAAAACCCGGTCACGAAGGATTTTAATCAGCAAATCGTTCCAAATTAGAACTGGAACTCAGTTCATTTGGGAGTGATGCCATTACCAGAGCTGATTTCAAACTTTGGAGGCAAATGAAGGGCAGCAGTAATTTACAACCGACTGTCTTCTCAACCGAGAAGCTCACACGTGGTCACCATAGCCTCTGTTAACACTGTAGTGTTTTGTCATTATCTTCTAATACTGGATCTCAAACTGAAGCTAGAGGAGGATCAGTGTCCCTGTTGACTGGTCCCAGAACAAGTTGTATCTTAGATCTTTTGGAGCACCATTTGGCGTATACAGTACTTTGTATATTAGTGTATATCTTAGACCCTTATACAGGGAGTCCCCGACTTACGGCGCCCCCGACCTACGGCAACTCGGACTTACGAACGGACTTACGAACAGTTTTGTTGTACATTAATACAGCACTGGAATGTGTTTTTAGGTGTTTTTAGATGAAAGTGTGTTAGCTAACCGTTTGTTCTGTGCATGTTTATGAACCAGTATGTACGTTTGTGTTGAAAAACGGGTGTTTGGCGCAGCGCTAGGATACATTTTCCGACTTACGAACAAAAATCCGGACTTACGGACGCACGTGCTACGGGTTTCGACTTACGTCATTTTCGACCTAAGAACGGTTCTTAGGTCCGGAACTCGTTCGTAAGTCGGGGACTCCCTGTATACTGTTTCTTTATGCACTTTGTATTTTTGCTATTGTTGGATGTAACTGGGACCCTGTGCACATTATTTCGTTTCGCCTCATGTACTTTGTACCACATGTGATGAGAATGACAATACAATTGGCTTGAACTTTTAAACTTGAAGTCCAACGTTGCTTGTGTACAAACCCTTGTTGCAAAATTACAACACGGCAGGACCCATAAACCAGTTTCAAAGGACTTTGTCAGTCTGAGGAAATGCCAAACTAAATAAATTCTCCATCAACAGCCTACTCAAAAGTGGAAAAAAAAAACGTTATGTTGGTGTTAAGATAGCCTCTGGGTTATGCCCGCTCCTCCAGTGCCCGCCCTCTCCCTCATCAACAGTCATGTCAAACTGGTTCAAAACATCAAAGTCCATGCGCAATAATCCAGGTATAAAATCCAACAATGTTCAGTCAGGTCATCTGGACGCTTTCTTTTCCTGTGCTGACATGTTTCTCCTTCCATCCAAAGGGCTTCATCAGTCTGAGAAAACTCCACACAAAACTTTTTCTCCCCCAACAGCTTACTTCAAAGTGGGGGAAAAACAGTTATGTTTCTGCTAAGATGGCCTCTGGGGCATGCCCTAGTACCTGCCCTCTCACTTGTATCCCTTGTTGGATTTTATACCTGGATTATTGCGCATGGACTTTGGTGTTTTGAGCCAGTTTGACATGACAGTCGAAGAGGGTGAGGGCGTGCACCAGAGGCCATTTTAACACCAACATAACAGTTTTTTTTCCCACTTTGGAGTAAGCTGTTGGTTGAGAATCAGTTTTGGGCCAGGCAGATTCTAATCCTGATCACCCACTCCATGACGAGTTCAGGTTGCTTCCATCTGGACGCAGGTTTCTGCAACCCAGATGTGGAACAAACAGATTGAAAAACTCATTTATCCCTGTAGCAATCGGGTTTCTCAATGCACACTAATTTTAACACTGTTACTTTAATGTCTTAATGTCTTGTGTGTGTGTATGTGTAAATGTGTATGTGTGTGTATGTGTACACACCTATTGACCGTGAAGCTAATTGCCCCTCGGGGATAATAAAGATACTTGAACATGAACTTCCTCAGACTGATGAAGCCTTCTGGATGGAGAGCAAAACATCTTAACACACAAAAAAGAAACTGTCCAGATGACCTGACTGAACATTATTCGATAAAACTGTCAATACAGGTAGTCCTCGACTTACGACAGCCCCGAGTTACGACGTTCCGCGGTTACGCCGCACCTCCCATAAAAAAAAAATCTATTTTGAATTTTTTTTATTTTGAAGCCGATTTACGCAGTTTCCGGCAGTTTCCGGTTTCCCGTTTTGCTAGCTGTGGAGGCTACAGCTAACCTGTACTCTCTAAAAAAGCTAAGTCTGGTCCTCTGGACATTCAAAAAACAAAACAAAACTTGTTGGACCAAGCTGGACAGGCAGCAGCTGTGAAAAATAGCTGTTTTATGGACGGCGGTTTTACAACGTAAACAAATGCAGAATCCGGAGGAGGGAGGGAGGAACGGAGGAAATGGCTTCACCATCATTCCAGAGTAGGAAATTAACTCTTTTTCCCACTTCACTATGGCTCTGAAATGTATGTGTTTTTTGATCATTATGTAGGGTACTGTGTTATGATAGGCTAAGTGCTTGGTAAAATACAGTACTGTACGTATAAGGTGCAGTTTGGATGTATGTTTCGAGTTACGTCGAAATTCGAGATACGACGTAGCGTAGGAACGGAACTCCGTCGTAACTCGAGGACTACCTGTATATGTTTCGAGTATTTTATGTGCAGCCTGGTGGTGCTGCTGCCTCTCAGTGAGAAGGTTGCTAGTTCAATTCCCGGTCCGGGGGCCTTTCTGGGTCGAGTTTACATGTTCGCTCCGTACGTGCGTGGGTTTTCTCTGGGTACTCCGCTTTCCTCCCACAGACCAAAAACATGCATGTTGGGCTGATTGCTAAATCTAAATTGTGCCTAAGTGAGAGTGTGAATGTTTTTTTGTCTCGTTTGTCTCTATGTGTACCTGTGATGGACTTGCGACCCGTCCAGGGTGTACCCTGCCCCTCGCACAGTGATTGCTGGACATTGGCACTGGCGACTCCCATGACCCAAAATGGAAGAAGCGGGTAAAAGATGATGGATGGTATTTTGTGCTTGTCAGTTTAGATAATGTTTGTTCTTGCTCGCCATTCAAACGTGCTGGAGAGATACTGATGATGCTTCGCACTGTGGATGACTGCCATCTTCCGCAGCGCAAGAGTTGTAAACAACCGGCTTCCGCTATGCATTATGGGTAATGGTGCCTGTGGATGAGGAAAAGAAGACTGATACCATGTGGATGGACATCTATACTTATCACGTAATAACATGATACATATCACGTTATTACCACATACGTATCACGTTTTTACCACATAATATCACGTAATTACGTGATACGTATCACGTTATTACTACATACGTATCACATTCTTACTACATACGTATCACGTTTTTACCACATAATATCACGTAATTACGTGATACGTATCACGTAATTACTACATACGTATCACGTTTTTACTACATAATATCACGTAATTACTACATACAGTACGTATCACGTAATTACTACATACGTATCACGTAATTACTACATACGTATCACGTTATTACTACATATTATCACGTAATTACGTGATACGTATCACGTAATTACGTGATACGTATCAAGTAATTACGTGATACGTATCACGTAATTACTACATAAGCTCCAAAAAATATTTTCAATGGATGGCAGCACTATACCCTTCCGTAACAAACTGCCTCATTCCTCTCGTTGTTCTCTGTTTAGCAGTTTGTTGAATGAACCCGCCACTTGTTTGATGCCGGAGTTAAAACAAGAAGCATAATGCTTCCTTGTAGCCAAACAGATCATCACGTTGCTAAGAAATAAAATGCGTTGAATAGCTGCGGCACTCCAGGTGAGAAGGTTTTGTTTTGCGACTGAGCACTAACAGACGGTTCAACATAACCTCAGATGAGCTGAAGCATCCTCCAAATCATGCGCACAAAAGAAAAAGCTGTTCACTAATTGGTGAAGAGGTTGAATTAAGTCTTTTTTATACGCCGATGGTAAATGGTTGTATTTTAAGTACCAGCAGTGAAAATAATCACGGAATACTCTCAGAAATAATTAGACTCCGTGGCTGAATCACCCAGGAGCTTGTATAAAGAACTCGGGGGGGGTCACGGGTTCAAGTTTTCTTTTACATTTCTTATCTGCGAGTGCATTTAAACGTGTGGATGTGGTGAAAACACTGAAAAGCTTTAGGAGATGAGTGTTGAGGCTATGCAAAGGATGATCTCGCCGCGGTACACAGCTGCGCCAGGGCTGGGTGCGCTTCGGTTTGACACGCTGCCTTTGCTTGTGACAATCAAGAGGCGGCATCTAAAGGGAAAACTTGAAAAAGCTCTTGCTTATGAAGACTCAATAGCTCCATCAGCAAAGCAGGCAGGTTTAGAGGTGACGAGATCAAGTCACATCTCTGCTTCTAAAAAGCTGTTTGAAAGCCGACAGCGGCGTAGAGACTGAAAGGCTGCCAGCGAAGCAGCAGCCGGCGTTTTTAAGACCGACTCAGTCGGTTGACGGTGGGAAGGTTGTGGGTTTGAGTCCCATTTACAGCCTCCACGAACATCTCTAAATAAGCAGGAGTCGTATTCCTTTCAAAGCCACATAGTGGTCGTTTTGTTTTCTCTTCCGTCACAAAAGGGTGATTTTTTTTACATAAAGGAGAATGTAGGAGAGCGGTAAAAGAGAATCCTGCTCCCAGTGCATAAAAAAAGGCTAAAAAATGCAACATCTTTCACTAGAGACAAAAAAAGAAATGTGTCATGAATTCTGTTCATCGTTGGGGGGTGCAGGTTCCCAGATCAAGGTGATTTGGTGTTTGTGGCTGCTTTTTTTTTAAAGCAGATTTTATGATCTGGCAGGAACTGGATCAGTTTTTCAGCTGCATGAGGATCACCTCTTCCAGGTTTGAGTCCATAAACCTCGGCTGGAAAAATGTTAACTTTTTACTGGGAATGTGCATGATTGGGCGCCATCTTGGAACTCCGGAAACTGCAGAAAACACTGGACTCCCACAAAAAAAGTGTATGAGCGTGGGGCAGCTGCTGGGGTGGGCACAACATCAGTCAGGCTGGGTGTAAGGCAATAACGGTAAATGACCTATACAATTTTGCAACCACTGCACAAGACAACAAGCCAAGGTTTTCAAAAATCTGTTCAGCGACACTGCAACAGAGCCATTGTCTCTCCAGCTGAGGCACCAACTGGTCTCCAACAGCAGCAGCTCTGTGAGAAACTACCTTCAGGGCCACTTCTCGTCTGTAACGAAACAGCCAGTTGAGGTGGTTTTGGTTTCTGCTAACGATACCTTGGTATTTATGGAGGAGACCTTGAGACAGACCTGCGCCTCACTGAAGAGATTCAACGTCACGTCGAACAAATCCCCGAATGAGCAGTATGGGGATGGAAGAATCAAACAGAACTTCGAACAAGCCATGTCCTGGATTTGACCTAAAAACATCTGTCTCCACTTATTTTTTTCATTCAACCTTTATTTAGTCAGGTAAATCTTTTGAACCTCATGGGCTCATTTACGAAAGCGACCTGCTAAAACTAAAGAACAATGAACAGCAATGGTAGAATTTCCTTAAACAATAAACAAACAAACAAACAATAAACAATAGAAAACAAAAGAGAGGGAAAAAAAAAAAAAACACTTTTTTTTTTTTTTTTTTTTTTTAACAAAGTATCAAAAAACTAGCAAAACATTATAAGGTAAACGTATAGAATCAAAGACAGGAACAAATCTGCATTGGTTTTTGCCAGGATTCCAACAGATTCTGAAAACCATTTAGAGAAGTCAAGTTTGAGAGCTTCAGATCTTTTTGTAAGATATTCCAGGAAGCTGGAGCGGAATAGGAGAAGGCCCTTTTTCCAAGTTCAGTCCTCACTGACGGAACACTGCAGGTAATCATGTCCTGAGAGCGCACACTGTAGCTGCAATCACGCAAAGACATGTAGGAGGAGATGTATGAGGGCAGCAGACCAAGAAGTGATTTAAAGATGAAAATGTACCAGTGGAAGAGTCTGCGTGACTCTTCCACTGGTACATTTTCATCTTTAAATCACTTCTTATTTGTCAGCCTATAAGTCGCAGTTTTTTGCCTATTTGCATGTCCTGCGACTTATACGATGAAGCAACATATTTATGGATTTTCCCCCATATTTTTAGACCAATTTTTGGCTGAGATATGACCGTTTCCATTCATTCTGACTGAAAAAAATGGAACGGTACCACTTTCAGGCGCTAGGGGCGCTAAAGGTCCCTCTAGGCTTTTGACGACTACCGGTGCACCTGTATGTGTACGGATATTTTAGAGCAAAAAAAGTCCTGCTGGATGGACAGCGTGTGTGCGCACATCATGCTGCAATTTAAAGATAAAATTAAAGTGTTTAACTCCATTCCTGCATCATCCTGCCTCAAAGCAGCTCTGCACCGCCTTTGGGAGGAGTGGATGGTGGACGGAGAGCAACAGCTTCACGGCTACAGGACGGATGTGCCACGCAACGTTCCAGCAGGTCTTCGGATGGATGGATAAAGCGTGGACCTCAGTCAGTAAAGAATCCATCCGTTGGGGTTCAGGAAGGCCAGGATGTTTGCTGGACGTGGAGAAGAAAAAGCTCTGAGCTGCATCAAGTTACCTTCTCAGGAGTTGGCAGAACTCTTCACCAGCGACACAGAGAATGAAGAATTCAACGGGTTTGAATAAAAATAAATAAATAAATAAATAGGTGTTTCTGTCATCATTATGGGCGGGTGAGCGTGAAGTAATTTTAAAGCCGCTTTATTTCGTCTGCTTCATTTTGCCATATTTTAACTGTCAAAGTGCATTTACTAAGAAAAGTTCATCTCAAACACATCTTTACTATAATGTCAGCAAACAAATATATTTTTTAGGTGTTTATCTTGTTAAATTTTAAAGAAATGCAGCGTTTCCACTCGCTGCCCGTGCACGCTTCGCAGCACTGACTAGCGAAACTATTTTTTAAATTCAGCTGATTTGACCATTATGTGCATTTATTAAGGAAAAGTTCAGCTCAGACACATCTTTGCTATAATTTTCAGCAAACAAATAATTGTTTTTAAGTGTTAATCTTGTTAAAGTCCTTCCGTGCACGCTCCTGTGGCCATTTGGTAGCCAATCCATTTTTGGCAAAACACCGGCCCACATTTCCGGGTTGTCAGCGGTGACGCGAAACATACGCGACGCGTCAGCGGGGACGCATAATAGATGCGGCGTACACGGCGGTGCGACATGTTTATGGATTTTTCCACATTATTGGACATACTGTAATTGGACTGATGCTACGTGTACGGCGGAAAATACGGTGTTGTTTATGCTTTAGTTTAGTCTTCTTACTGACAGTTTTTACTCAGAATCAGCAGAAAGACAACTTGTCGTCGCAGGGTCCACAGCGCAGAGAGTAAAGAGAGGCTGTTTGTTAAATTTAATTGATTTTATGCATGACAGAAAAACTGCAGCGTGACAACTTAGCACCCTTCCAATGTTAAAGATTGAACAGAACAAATCATGCTTTCAGAAGAACGTGCTTTTATAAAAGGTGACAACACTTGGCAGTTTTTAAGAACCAATGAGGGTGAAAGTGTGCTGCGTTGTACCAACTCTGGGTCTTATTGGCACAAATAAGCAATCAAGATTTGAATTCACACACACACAAAAAGTATTTTCATTCTTAAAACTACGGTTTTGTTTTTGATTCGTCTCCATTTCCAAAGCCAAAGCTTTTGATGCACCAAACTTACCTACTGTTGCAATTCCATGTAAATAATTTGAATAAACATTGTTTAAATTTTGTTTCAATCACTGAGAATATTGTGTTTTTTCCACAATAGTTGGACATTTTTAGCACCTCTAAGACGTGCACTGACGCCGTCAAGCTTCTTTCAGGGGTTTCTTTGTTTGTTTTGTTTCCTTCGAGGCTCGAGTGACTGAAAATTTTGTGTTCTTCTCTTCAAACCAAAAAGCAGACAGTTCTGTCTTTTTATGGTAAATGGTAAATATGGAGCTTATTTATATAGCGCTTTCTAGCCCCCTGTGAGGAGCCCCAAAGCGCTTTACAATATGCTTAACTTATCATATTTATGAGCCTTTATAAATTCACAATTAAGCATGCATACAAAAATGTTTTATTAAAAGAAAAATAGAAAATTATTTCCAGAGTTTATTAGTCAACACAAAAACAGGAAGTCCCTGTGTCGCCGACCCTTTTCTGCAGAATCTCATCGCACTGCACATAATTGAATTTGTAGCTTCTCCTTTAATTTAAACCATCCACATCATCAGGTATGCTATTCTAAACTACTAAACTTTCCAGAATCAGTTTATTTTCCTATTGTTTTATTTGTATCTGAAATTATTGAATGTTCTCTCATAGAGGTTTGTTGTTTCTGTCCGCTCTGACACCAAAAAAGGGACAAACACCGGATCTCTGACGAGTCGGGAAGTGGACAAAGAACATCTTGAGATGGAGCCTGATCCTATTTGAGCTTGGCGGTTTGTGGGGTGGGGGGTCTGGGGATTTGGATGGCTGCCCACAAATCCCATCAGACTGATATCCGGGGATCTAAAGGCTGGATGAACACCTAAAGGTCTTTGTTGTGTTCTTTAAATCATCTCAAAGCAGTTTTTTTTTTTTGCAGAATCAACTGCTTCTGCACAGGGAGGACTGTTCTTGACATGTGGGAAATTTTATTTGTCTGCAAATGTCAAAAAATAACATCCACCCAAGCACAAGCACAGGTTTTCCCAACAGAACCTTGCACTGGGCAAAGGTTAGCAGCAGGTTAGGATGAGGAACTGTGCAGTGATGGTGCTTCGTGGGTCAGGTGCTGAATGCACCGAGTCAGCTCATTTTATTTATTTCGCTTCCCATAGGAATAACAGCTGTAATACGGCACGCACCAGTCTGAATCAACAATAAGTCACGATCTGCAGATGATTCCTTAACTTAATCTCCACTCTTCTAAGAAACTGAGTTGAATTCTCCTTATGATGCAACATTTTTACATCTCTTCCGGACTGGAAAACAAAGTATAAATCTGCAATTTCTACTAGAGATGCACGATATTATCGGCATGGTATCGGTACCGACCGATGTTAGCGATAAAGTTAAATATTAGACGTTGCATTAAAAATAATTCACCGATATAAAAAGGCTTCTGTTTTAAGTTAATGTTTAATTTAAGAAACAAAGTATATCGATTAATGCGCTTTTCACTTGTAGCTTGTGATTAGGTTGAGTTTAGATTTGTGAAAAT
>JBBPBX010040077.1:0-10448 GCA_038048925.1 Garcialebias charrua | reverse complement strand
AATTCTTAAGTTTTATGATTTGGTGGATTACAATATTCTATTACTTATGTACAAGGCTCAGAATCAAAATTTACCATCGAACATACAAGTATATTTTAAGGAATAGTTGTTATAATTTAAAGGGAACAGATATTTTTGTAAAGACGAGGTATAGAACAAGTTTAAAGGGTAGGTCTACTTTAAAGGAGCTGTATGTAACTTTTCTAACAATATATTTTTAACATATTTCTTCACTCTGTCACTACCTCCTGACATACTGATTTTAGACAAGTAATCTCTGAAAAAAACTATTGTCCCCTTGCTTCTCTAAAAGCATTTCTAAAAAGCCACAGTGACCCACCGTTAACCAGCCAATAAAAACAGATTTTGTAACCAGCCAATAAAAACAGAGCTTGAATTTGAATTTCAGCAGAGCAAGGGCAAGAGCAAGCCTCAGAGCCATATATGGCTCTGAGGGGGAGGGACCAGAAACGTGTCTCTGTTCAAAATTTTCCTAAGTTCCAGCGTGTTCCAGAAATTACATACTGAACCTTTAATGAAGGCAATTAGTCTATGGAATAGTTTGGATAATGATGCAAAAAAAGAAGAAATCATTAGTTGTATTTAAGAAAAAGATCAAGAATGTATTGCTGATGAGATATATTTAAGTTTGCTAATATTAAGGAATTGTAATGAATAATATGTGATAAGTTTTTGTGGTTTGTTGTATTATGTATTGTTTGAATTGATTGTTTTGAATTGATATTGCTAAGAAGGGGCAGAAATGATAAGAATTCATTCTTCTTCTGCTGCCTTTCATTTTATAGGTATTTCATTTTATTTGTTTTGAACATGTCTTGTTTTAATTTAAATGAAATGAATAAACAAACAAACAAACAAACAAACAAAATGTACTCTAGTAAAAGTAGAATAACACATTAACTTTTTTACTTGAGTAAAAGTAGTAAGTACTGTACTTACTTTAAAAATACTTAAAGTTTTTTTTCTTCTTCTTCTTTCGGCTGCTCCCTTCGTCAGGGGTCACCACAGCAAACTAGTCGCACGAAGACTTGGCAATTGTTTTTATGCCAGATGCCCTTCCTGACACAACCACAGACCACCGAGCTACCACAGCCCTCTGTGTGGAGCAGAGAGCTGATATCTAGGACACCCGGGGGAGCAGATGGTGTGGGTTAAGGGCCTTGCTCAAGGGCCCAGAGTGGGGCAGATGAGGGTGGAGACAGGTGTGACTGCTTCACTTATCCCACCCACATTTTTGATGTTGTCATACCGGGGCTTGAACCGGCGACCTTCCGATCACAAGTTCACCTTCTTAACCTCTGCGTCACCACTCCCACAAAAAAATTAAAAAAATAATAATAATAGGATTAGATTAAAATAATTTGATTATTGTGGGAAAATGACAATGACGTTGAAGAATGATATTTTGCATTGAATAACTTTGATTTCATACGCGGCCATTTTCAGATTGAAACTATAATTTGGGGCATTGGGTGCAGTTTTCCACCTCCTCTCTTGATTAGTGAGCTGTGATTGTTCATTCTTTTTATTGATAATAAGAAATCTTCAGTTACAAGGCAAATCTATCATCTCTGAAATGTTCATTTTCAATCAAAGTTCTTTGTTGAGAAATATCTAAAAGTAAAACCGCTTTGTGGGGGCTGAACCTCACATCTGGAGACTGACACTTTTAACCTGTGAACCAGATTTCACACGACGACATCGATGTGGATCAATGCAGCATCCAGAGCTGACCATCGTGCAATAAAAATAGCCATAAAATAGATGCTTTTATCTGTACCGCTTTCAATGTTTTCATCGCAAACAAATACAAAATATTTAGAATAATCACTAAATTCTTGTCTCGTTAGCATTACCTCGTAGCTTTCAGCCAGAAGATGAATCGAGCATGTTTGCATATGTTATAACTGTGGTATTTCTCTTTCTGACTATGAATCAGAACAGTGTAAAAACAAACTTTGAGCAATATTAGGCTATTTAGGAGTGCAAGTTCTTACAAAACTGGATACAAATACTGTATATATAAGGTATGTGATTTATAGAGCCCTTGAGGAGACATTGGAGGAAAAAAAACAAAGTTTTAAATTGATTTCTTAATTTACATATGGGTAATTATTGAGTAAAAGTTGTAGTGCTAACAGGAAACTTTCCCATTGGCACCAGAAAAGTGTCTGGTGCACATAATGTTTTACACAAGAGAATATCCAAAGCAAATTAGTCTGTATGGAAATGGTAATACATTTGAATTGAGTTATATTTTAGTTTTAAACCCTCCTACATTTTGAAACTTTGTGTTTTCAGGACATTTGTGTTTTCAGGACATTTTAAATTTGTTTTTATGTTGCAGTCCAAGGAGGTCTGGCTACCGAGAAGATTATCTTGTGAACACCCTTTTTTCCACATCTAATGTGCATGATTTTTGTTTTAATTAGTTTTTCATGAGCATGCAGTACCATCTGATAATCTAATCTCCAGCAGTATGGTTTCAAAAGTTCTGCACTAGACTGGTTCATGTGAGTGACTGAGTGGCAGGAGAAACTGTTTCCTCCACAGCCCCCGTCACATGTGAAGTCCCTCAGGGATCCATGCTAAGACCCATAATATTTTCTATCTACTCCATTTGTTGAAAACTCAATATCTCTCTTCATTTTTATGCAGACAACACTCGGATCTACTTATAGTTGAATTTTTTTTTCTTTTTTTCCTTTTATAGATGACCTCCCTTCTCACCTTACAGCCATCCTCTCACACCGATACAATTTTTTTTATAGAGAGAAAGGAAATACAGAAAGTAAGACAACAAATATCCACAAAAAGAGCACAAGGCAAACACACCCAACCTCCCTCCGCAATCCTGCAAAGCACATGACAGAACACAGCAACGAAACATATGCATAAAGACTAATAATATTCATGACCTTGCAGTAGATTTCCATAAACATACCCATACCTATAAATATATATACAGTATACATACATATAGTATTTTCTGGTGTATAGGTCGCATTGTCCAATTATCACCAATAGATTGGAAAAATCCCTAGATAGGTCGCACCTACGTTTAGCTCTGCTGCAAATGTCTGCCACAGGAGCGCACAGCAAGGCTTTTAAGAAGATTAACACTTAAAAACAATTATTTGTTTGATAAAAATTATAGCAAATATATGTCTGAGCTGAACTTTTCCTTAATAAATGAACGTAATTGTGAAATGAGCTGGATTTAAAAATTTGTTTCACCGAAAGTGATAACAAGCCATATATAGGTCGCACCTGAGTATAGGTCGCAGGCCTTGAAAAAAACATAAAAAGGTGCGACCTATACACCGGAAAATACGGTATCATTATATCATTCATATCACATATCCATCTACATATCTGCATATGATATCTACATATACATCCCTGCATCCATTTGTGTGTGGTTGTGAGCATGCATAAGTGAATAAGGTTCCTCCAATAGAACATTAGTAGCGACCGTGAAGCATCAGAGATCCGTCCCCCCCCCGAGGCAGACGAAGGGGCGATCAAAGCCCAAGACCCCAAGAAGGACCCCGAGCCCAGAGTCCCCAGGGCCACCCGAACAGGACGAGCCACTCGCCCACTCCCCAGATCTGACCAAGGGGGAGAACCGGACGAGCTCCACCAGTGACCACACACACACACACACACTGTCTGTGTGCCAGTCTGGACCTTATCAGTTGTAGATGCTAACCTTTGAAAGGAACCCATTCATTTTAGACTGACTTTAGTTTTTTATGGTTTTAAGTGTCATCTCTAAAGACTTTTACACACACACTGGTTTTTAACATATCATAAGAGGTAACACTTTTTGGATAATTTTAATGTCTTGTCTTATTTTGAACTGTTTTTATTTGTCCAACAAATTTAATTCAGGTCCTCTGGACGGTTTCTGTTTTTGTTGAAATGTTTCGTCCTTCAATCAAAGGACTTTATCAGTCCGAGGAGCCACAACAAACTCAGTCCACAAGTAGCACACTCGCATAGTGGATTGTATAGTGTGCTGGTGATAAGATGGAGCCTGCCCTCTCCCCCATCTACTTCTCTGAGGCAGCCAACAAAACATCAAAGTTCATGCTCAATAATCCAAGAAAAAAATCCAACAAAGTTAAGTCGGGTAATCTGGATGGTTTCTTTTTGTTGTTGAGACATTTCATCCTTCATCCAAAGGACTTCATCACTTTCATGTTTTGAACCACTTTGTCTATGACTGCCTCAGAGGAGTTGATGGGGGAGAAGGTGGGCCCCAGAAATTATCTTATCACCATCGAACTGGTTGGCCCACTATGGGAGTGTGCTGCTTAGTGGGACTGAGTTTGTTGTGGCTCCTCGTACTGATGAAGTCCTTTGGATGAGGGATGAAACTTCTAAAAAAAAAAAAAAAAAAACATCCTGATGAACTGACTTAACTTTGTTGGATTTTTAACCTGGATTATTATTGCGCATGAACTTTGATGTTTTTATTTGTGTTTTTATTTTTGTTTGTGTTGTCTTTTTACTTTTGTGTTGTGTGCAGCATTTTGGCAAACAGCAGTTTTTTTAATGTGTTCTTGTGCTCAACACATAGATTGTTGTGCACATGAGAAGATGACATCTAGGCTGAAATTAGATTAAATTCAGCCCAAAATTTAAAGTTTTATAAACATCTAGTTTTAGATCTGAATGTGGCCATGGTTGGATTTTAAATTTAAAAAAATTAATGACAGTTTGATTTCAAGTCTGCTGTTTAACAAGCACTTTGCAAATTCCACTTCAATAAACAGCCCAGCTCTATTATGTTACAAAGCAGCCTACAGTGTCTGGTGCACATGCAATTGGTAATTAGATTAGTTTATTCTCAACATTCCTCCCTTATTTTATAACATATTCAGGCATCCATTGCTCCACTGCTGAAATGCTTCCAGTTTGAGGATGTTTTTGCAGATGCTGGTCCAATGAGATTTGAACTGGATTTCTTTTTAATGTGAAAAAAAAGTCCCAACATTATTTATTATGCTTTGAAAAACCATTAGCACCGTCCCTGCTTTAAAAGCTGGGCTTCTCACTTCTTGGCTAAGTGACATTGCAGCGCGCTAACTTGATACACGCGCTTTTTTCTTTTACAGTCAAGGTAACACACAGTTCCAGAGGATACAATTACCTCCATTGTCCACTGTGAATAAATGTGCATATATTTACATAGAAAAAATATATAATCTGCATAACTCTGGGGTTTGCTTTAGACTCAGTTGAATTTTTTTTAGATTTCTTGAATGTTGGAATCAGCTGCTCCCACTTTTTAAAACATGCAGGATTCCACTGCAAACAGGAGCGGTGGATGCTTTGAAAGAAGTGCGCCAAATTAGTCAGTCATTCAGGTTTTACATAAAGTGGAGAGTTGTGGGGAGACCAGAGTTGGACTGAAAATACTGGAGGAATTATGATTGGATTTATATCATCTTCAAATGCTTTGTTTGTCCATTTGTTCAATTTCACTCCAAATAAATTCAATTAAATTCAGTTTATTTATATAGCACCAAGTCACAAGCATGAAGGCGACAGTGGAAAGTAATAACTCCCCCATGAGGAAGAAACCTCCAGCAGAACCAGGCAGTGGCGGACTTAGACATTTTGGGGCCCCAGGCAAACCTTTGTAAAGGGGCCCTGTACTGGTCTGTCGTGGTGAAGAGGGAGCTGAGTCAAAAGGCAAAGCTCTCAATTTACCGATCGATCTACGTTCCCACCCTCATCTATGGTCATGAGCTTTGGGTTGTGACCGAAAGAACGAGATCTCGGATACAAGCGGCTGAAATGAGTTTTCTCCGCAGGGTGGCTGGACTCTCCCTTAGAGATAGGGTGAGAAGCTCAGTCATCCGGGAGGGACTCGGAGTAGAGCCGCTGCTTCTCCACATCGAGAGGAGCCAGTTGAGGTGGCTCGGGCATCTGGTTAGGATGCCTCCTGGACGCCTCCCTGGTGAGGTGTTCCGGGCATGTCCCACCGGGAGGAGACCCAGAGGAAGACCCAGGACACGCTGGAGGGACTATGTTTCTCGGCTGGCCTGGGAACGCCTTGGGATTCCCCCAGAGGAGCTGCTCCAAGTGGCTGGGGAGAGGGAAGTCTGGGCCTCCCTACTTAGGCTGCTACCCCCGCGACCCGACCCCGGATAAGCGGAAGAAGATGGATGGATGGATGTTTTATTATTGCAATAAAAGGCTCTAAATCAAGTCTTACACCAAAATTCAACAACACTAAATAAACACAAACAAATAGAGAGGGTAGATGTGAGCAATACAGTAGAAATATATTTTCCTAAATTATAAGATTTTCACAACTTTAATTCTTTTAACGTTATATTACATATTCTGTAACAGGGAACAGTTGTTAGATCAATGTGAAAAAGTGAGTGTGTGTAGTTGAGATGTGGTACTTTGAGATGAATTCACACACTGGCTCGATATGGACAGCAAGATGTCCAGGCATGAGACACTTTTTACAGCATTAAGTGATCATGAATTACCTTGATTATTCAGCTGGACTTCTATGAAAGTTGTCTTCTGTCTTGTTTCTGGTCTTTAATGATGCATGTTTAAAGACTGCATCTGAAAAAAACAACAAACATGTTAGTGTTGGAGGAAATAAAAGAAAAAATAAGACATTATTACATTTAACACATGTGAAGGCTCTCATTTATCCAAGTTTCCATAATTAAGACTGAAAGTTTTGACTTCTTTTTAAACCTTAAAACTTACACAGACTGTAAGACGTACTGTAAACTAAATGACTCAAATAATGTCACAGATTTTTCCACCTGGATTATTGAGCATGCATCAGGGAATGTCACTTTTCATTTATATCAATTTTTACATTTTAGATAACATTTTAATTTAGCAATCCTAGCCTTTTGATTCTGTTGTTTTAAACTAACAGTGGCATTTCTGTCCAAAGCAAACCTGTCATTATTAAAAAACACATTTTTGCATTACTCTGAAAGCTATAAGTTGTGCTTTATAATGTATTTAATGGAGGGACTATGGACCAAATAACAAAACAATGATAGTCTGATGAAGTTTTAACAGTCAAATATTTTGTAAAATGGTTGAGAATTTTTTTTTTATAGATAACTGTGGAATATTTTAGATCTATTCTATTCAATGTAAAGTCCGAATAATTTAATAATACTGTATACTAAGCAAGCAGGGCAGAGAGCTAAAGTAGGTAAAATATATAATCCCCTCTCTCCTATTTAAGTCAGAAGATTTAGGTCGAATATCTTTTAATATTTTGATACAGAAAGAAAACGTGAAAATAGTGGTTGTCTCAGCTGATTACTGTTAGGATTTCTTTTACCCAACCTACAAAATAATTTCTAAAACTCGTACCTCATCTTGCTGAAAATACTTTATCTTCATCTTCTTGAGTCACTGCCTCGGCGCCACTTCCTCCTGGATCCTGATGTCCGGCGGCGGTTCCGCCACACTTTTAAATGGGCCGCTGCCGCTCGTGACCGTCATTAACAGTTGATGAAGTTTTAGAATTCGACCCATTAAAAAGGTTGTCACTTTCGGTAGTGAAGAAACATACGTTATTGTTTTTTGACGCTTTTTACGTTTTTCAGCTCCGCTTTCTGTCTCCTGTCTCCCGCTTCCTTCTCACACAAAACAGCAGCGAGCATACAGCACTTCCTGGATTAGTGGGTGACGTCATGACGCATGACGGAATAGTCCATTTTAGTAGGGGGGAACAGAACTCAACCGTTTTTTCTGTTGCGTTTTTAAAGATAGTTTTCATCGTAACTATAATTATTTTTATGTTAAACGTACATTAACAAGCAGGAGCAATGTTAGGGATGTAGGTGATGGCTGGGGTCCCTGCTTATTGGCGGCCCCTGCTCATTGGCGGCCCCTGCTGATTGGCGGCCCCAGGCCACGGCCTCCTTCGCCTGAATGGTAGATCCGCCACTGGAACCAGGCTCAGGACAAGTGGACATCTGCTTCAACTGGCTGGGTTTGGTAGGAACAGATACACAATGGCAGGTCGAGAATCACATTAAGATAGAAATAGTATCAAATGAAAACTATTCAATTGTAATAATTCATTTTAAGAAATTATGTCAATTTATTATGTCCAGTAAGCTAAGCCTGGGAGCATAACAAGCCAACTCTAACTATAGGATTTATCAAAAAGGAAAGTCTTAAAACCAGTTTATGTCAGCCTCATGGACAGAAACTGAAAGTTATGCACCATAACTCATGTTCCCTGAAGGAAAGGAAAGAGGTGCAACATATCACTATGGGAAATAGCTAGGAGTGAAAATTGACCCCTGCCTGAAACTGGACTGTCACATCAACAGCATGGTTAAGTCCTCATTCTTTCATTTGAGGCGCCTGTCAAAAATCAAGCCCCTCCTTTCTAGACGCCACTTAGAGACCGTAATCCACGCTTTTATTACTTCACGCCTGGATTATTGTAACTCTCTTCTGATTGGAGTAAATAAGGCCTCGCTTTCTCGGTTGCAGCTGGTACAAAATGCTGCTGCACGATTTTTGACTGGTACAGGCAGACGTGAGCACATCACTCCAGTTTTAATGTCCCTTCATTGGCTTCCTGTCCAGTTTCGAATCCATTTTAAAGTTTTATTGTTTGTTTTTAAGTCTTTGAACGGTTTTAGTCCCTCTTATCTGTCTGAACTGCTTCAACTTTATGTGCCATCACGTGCTCTCAGATCCGCTGACCAGATGCTTTTAGCAGTCCCAAAAACCTTTTATAAGACCAGAGGAGACAGAGCATTTTCAGCTCTGGCTCCTAAATTGTGGAACGAGCTGCCACTGAAGGTCAGGCAGGCCCCATCAATATCTGTTTTTAAAACTCGTTTAAAAACACATATGTTTTCATTGGCTTTTAAACCAGAATGAGTTCACATCTCTGTTTTAATGTTGTATTATTTTACTTGTGATGTTCCGATATTTATATGATTGAGATTGATTGTTTTTATTGTTTTGTGCTTGTTTTTATTCTTGTACAGCACTTCGGACGGCTGCTGCTGTATTTTTAAGTGCTTTATAAATAAACTGGTATGGTATAGCGCCCGCGCAGTTTTACCTGAAGGAATACAATCACGCCTTTACGGCAGGGGCGTCAGCGTTGCGCCAGAGGCCACGCCCATCCATCGATCTACAGAATGCACTTCACTGAGCTTTCAGCATTGAAAGGGCCAGGTATGTTGCACCTCGTTCCCTTCCTTCAGGGAACATGAGTTATGGTAAATAACTTTCAGTTCCCTTATCAGTCTTGTCACTCTGTGCAGCATATCACTATGGGAACGTAATCCATTCACGCCCTTGAAATGCTCGGCAAAATGCATGTGGAAACATCCGCCTTGAACGGCAGGCATCCCCCAGCTACTCTCTTCAAGGTATTGCAGAGAGCACATGGGAAGAAGAAATACCCCACGTAGGAAAAACATCAGCTTGATGTTACCACCGGGCACATAGATGAAAAACCCAACTAGGGGCAGCATAAGCATGCTCCACCAGTGTGATCACTCATCCTTTTATGTTACAAAGGGCACGACTGACAAGTGTAGCCCATCCTGATGTCGGAGACTCATTAAAGGAGAGAGGAACCCCTCCATTGAACGTCTCCTAAGCAAACATAAACACCAAGGGACACCCTTGTGTATGTTGTTGCCATTTGTTTTTGGATAAAGCAATCAGAGCCTTAGGCCCTCAGCCAGTTCCTTTCAGAGGCCAGGCTGAGAGCTACCACAACTCTGGACGTGGGTGTAGAAGCTGTCCACATGCCTGAGTCAGCAGGTCCCTGTGAGGAGGCAATTGCCATGGTATCCCTGATAACATTGAGATCAAATCCGGGAACCACGGTTGCTGCGGCCACCTGTGGGCTATCATCATCCGGGAGAGGGCTCCCTGATGTACGCGTTCCAGTGTCACCTCAATCAGCGGGACAGGTGGAAAAGCATAGTACAGCAACCCTGCTGGCCAGTCATGTGCCAGAGCGTCCGTTCCCAACGGTGTATCTGCTTCCTTCAAAGAGAAGTAAAGTCACACTGCGAGTTAGCTTTGCAAGCTAACAAGTCCACTGAGGCTCTCCCAAATCATGACCAGACCTGCTCCACAACCCGTGGATTCAGGTTCCATTCTGACGCCAAGAGAGGTCCTCTCGAGAGGGTATCCACTCCATAATTTAGTTCACCGGGAACATAAGTCGCCTGGCCCTTGAGTGACAAGATTCTTGGAGCACACCACGTGAGCATCTTCTGCGTCAGTCCGAGGAGGGCTCGAGACCTTGTCCCTCCCTCTCTGTTGATGGAGGACACTGTGGTCCTGTTATCTGATTTCACTAGGACGTGCTGCCTTGCAATCAGACCTCTTCCAAAGAAGTATTTTACTGACAGGAATACGATCAACAATTC
>JBBPBX010040076.1:0-29555 GCA_038048925.1 Garcialebias charrua | reverse complement strand
GTAAACTGGCAGGGAGGGCAAGAGAGATAGTCAGGGTGGGCATACGTAGTAAGCCATCCTTGTGTCTTCAGGTAGGCCCAGAGCCTATTTTTGAGATCCTAAAACAGCACTTTAGTGACACTGCCTGTTCAAGCATGCCTCTGGCTGATTTTTATGCAACATTACCTACCTTTGGTGAGAAACCTTTTGACTACTGGCTCCGGCTAAACAGAGCCATGGAGCTGACAGAGGACTGTCTCAAACGACAGAATAAGTCCTTCGCATACCTCACAAACGAATTGACTGCAATGTTCATTCGTCACTGCCCAGACTCAGAATTGTCTCTAATTTTCAAATGCAAGCCGTTGCAGCAATGGACACCTGCTGATGTACATGAAAAGTTGCTGGAGCATAGCAAAGATCAGAAGTGTGGCCCTCAGCTGAGTGCATCCAGTGCTTTAAGTTTTCAGCGACAGGAGGTGAGTCCTCATGTACCACAGGTGACATGCAGCAAGAAAGGTACCACACCATCGCCGACCTCTACCTCAGTACCATCTACTGGACTTAATGCACCAGCGCCTGCTGATCGTCTTGAGCATGTGATAGCCCTGTTGGAGAAAGTTCTGGAGGGTCAGCCTCGACAAGCAAAACCACCTGCTGAAGATGATGTCCGAGCTCATCGAAACCAAACACAAAAAATCATGCCCTGTGTAATTTGTGGTGACACTGGACACTCTACCTATTACCACTGTAGAGCCAATCAGCTGTGCTTCATTTGCTATGCTGCTGATCACACTCGAGCTCGGTGCCCCAGGGCCGTATCTAACAAAGCAAGGCGGCCTGAATCAGCTGCCCAGCAGCTGGGAAACTAGCTGGCCTACATGTGGAAGGGGCAAGTGTTAGGCCTGAAATTGTACCCCAAGAGACTGATTTTGATGATTTGGAGTCTGTGTACCAAGCTGTCTGTAAAGAACGACAGCTTGGCCATCAACCAGTACTTCAGAACACCCAAAGACTAAAACAACATGATGAACTGTTCTATGAAAATGTGACCCTTGGTGGCAAAGTGTCTGTTAAAGCAATGCTCGATAGTGGCTCGATGGCCTGCACCCTTAGTGCTGATCTGTTGCCACACCTTTTAGATCATGCAGTGTTGCAGACCCCCATCTTGCAACACACGGATGTTGTACTTATTGGTTGTGGTGGTTCAAGGACAATTCCATCCGGTGTCTGTGACATTACTGTGGAAATGTATGGCTGCAGAGTTGTCGTGCCTATGCTGGTGGTCGCAGGACAAAGTCAGGACCTCATCATAGGCAGCAACCTTATGAGGCATTTGGTCAACCATCTGAAGACAAAAGATGATATAGGGGTGGAAGGCGGAAAGATCTTAAATGCAGAAGAAATGTCTGATCACAATGTGCTGAGTTTGATGTCAGAGGTGGTGGCTTCAGAGAGTGTCAGTGATAAGATTGGAACTGTCAAATTAAGGAGAGCCATAACCTTGGAACCATTGACCGAGCACCTGGTCTGGGGCAGGCTGCAGCTAAGAGATAATGAGGGAGTGGACAGTGCCGTAGTGGTCGAACCCACTGCAGTAAGGTCAAGGCCAAGGTCAGTTATGGTTGGGAGAACTGTGGCACATCTTAAAAAGGATGGATGGCTTCCAGTGAAAGTGTTAAACCCCTTTGACAAGCCAATTACTTTAAAACGAAACATGAAGCTGGCCGACGTGTTTATCTGTGCAACGGTGGAGAGCTTCAACCCCACTAATTCCAGCCTGCAACAGAATATCCAACTGCCACTTACTGACTCAGCACAGTGCAACGATGAGCAGAGTTTAGTCACTGATGTTTCTACCTTGCCTGATCATCCATCTTCAGAGCGAGCAACAGGTGACAGTAGCTCCTTACATGCAGTGCTACAAGATTTGGGGCTGTCTGACATTGATATCGACTCATGTGAAGTATCACAAGCTAGCACAGAGAAACTAGTTGACCTCATTGTACGGTTTGAGTCCATTTTCTCAAGAGACAAACTAGATTGCGGCAAAGCTACAGGCTATGTCCATCGGATTCGAGTAGTAGATGACAAGCCGTTCCGGTTGCCATGCCGACGTGTGCCACCAACTCATTATGACAAATTAAGACAAGCTCTGAATGAGATGGAGGAACGGGAAATAATTCAGAAGTCTTCCAGTGATTTTGCATCACCTCTGGTCTTAGTTTGGAAGAAGTCTGGCGATTTAAGAATATGTAATGACTTTCGTTGGCTTAACGCTAGAACTGTCAAAGATGCCCATCCTCTTCCACATCCAGTCGATGCATTGGCTGCTTTAGGAGGAAATGGATTTTTCTCCACAATGGACCTGACTTCAGGCTACTATAATGTGGAGGTGCATGGACAGGACCGCAAGTATACAGCATTCACATCACCGTTCGGGTTATACGAATACAATGTTGTTTTCAAACAATGTTGTTTCCTGTTTGTTTTCAAAGCTCTGAATGGACTTGCTCCTCTGTACATCTCAGAACTTTTGAAAGCCCATCAGCCCGGCAGAGATTTACGATCTGCCAGTCAACACCTGCTGGAGGTGCCTCGCTCAAGGTACAAACAATGGGGAGACCGGTCATTTTCTGTTGCCGGCCCAAAAGCCTGGAACAGTCTCCCCCTTGAGCTGCGTGCCACCTCTGATCTGACTCTGTTCAAAACCAGACTGAAGACCCACTTGTTCAAAAAAGCTTTCAGTGTGTAACTTTTATTACTTTTGGTATTTTAATATGTAGCATTTTTTATTTCCATTGCCTTTTTATTTCCACTTGTTCAAATAAGCTTCCAGTGTGTAACTTTTATTACTTTTGGTATTTTAATATGTAACATTTTTTATTTCCATTGCCTTTTTATTTCCACTTGTTCAAAAAAGCTTTCAGTGTGTAACTTTTATTACTTGTGTTATTTTAGTGTTATTTTAGTATGTAGCATTTTTTATTTCCATTGCCTTCTTTTATTGCTGTTGTTTCTTATTCTATTTTCATTGATTTATTGTTCCAGTTTATTCATCTTTTTATCCTGTTAAGCACCTTGGTCAATGCAAGGCATTGTAGGAAGGTGCTATACAAATAAAGTTTATTATTATTATTATTATATTACAATCGTATGCCACAGGGACTGTGCAACAGTCCAGCGACCTTTATGAGGATGATGTTGGGCATTTTTGGAGATCAGAACTTCCTCAGTGTGCTGTGTTACCTTGACGACGTCCTGGTGTTTGCCCCCACTGAAGAAGTGGCACTACAGCGTTTGCATATGGTGTTCCAGAGATTACAGGCTCACAATCTCAAGTTGGCTCCAAAGAAGTGTCACTTCTTGAGACAGTCTGTGAAATTCCTGGGCCACATTGTTAATGCTGATGGAATAAGGTCAGACCCTGACAAAATAGCATCCATTACGTCTCTTAAGGAAGCAAACCTCATGGAAGATGGTTCTAAGGTCCCATCCCAACAGAGGGTTCGCTCGTTCCTGGGAATGGTCATGTATTACCAACAATTTATTGAGAACTGTTCATCCATTGCAAAACCTCTGTTCCGGCTGACATCTGGGGAGAAAGGCCCACGTGGTCCAGGGAGAAGGCGCAAGCAGGCGCGTGCAAAACTGTGTGAGGAGGATTGGACGGATGACTGCAGGACAGCGTTCTTCAAGTTGAAGCAGGCTCTGTTGGATCGAGTGCTCCTGGCCCATCCAAACTTCGAGGAGCCCTTTCTTCTATCTGTTGATGCCTCCAGCAGTGGTCTGGGTGCTGTGTTGTCGCAAGTTCAGGCTGGCGCTTCGACATCAAGGCCCATCGCTTTTGCTAGTAAGACACTCAGTCACGCACAGTCCAAATATCCAGCACACAGGTTGGAGTTCTTTGCCTTGAAGTGGGCAGTGTGCGATAAGTTTCATCATTGGCTGAGGGGTCATCAGTTTACAGTATGGACCGATAATAACCCTCTGACTTACATACTGTCTAAGCCAAGACTAGATGCATGTGAGCAAAGGTGGATTGCAAAACTGGCACCTTTTCAGTTTGATATAAAATACATCCCTGGTCCTAAAAATGTAGTTGCTGATGCACTAAGCAGGGTACCCTTTGTGCAACCCACTGCCTCCCATCGTCTAATAAGAGTGCCATACACTGATCTGCTAGCTGAGGCAGAGGCAGTTGCAACAGGTGGGGTACAGGAGGCCTTCAGATGGACAGTTCACTCATCTGAGGAGATCCCAGGCAACGACCAGCCTATTGTTTCTCAGTGCACAGTTGTTGTGCAGGCCGGGGGGCTGACATCGTCTGAGGTGGGAGCTGTCTTGCAGGTTCATACAGAACATGAGTCCAAGGTGTGGCCACATGCTCTCCTTTTGCCTCAGTTCTCTCAGACTTTGCTCACACCGAGCCAATCTGACTCTGAAATTTTGTCGCATGACGAGTTAGAGAGGCAGCAGCGGCGGGATGATACATTGAGTAGGGCAATCTTTTATGTAGAAAGGGGGCGGAGACCATCAAGGAGAGAACGTGCCAAAGAAACGATTGAGACAAATAGACTTCTGAAGGCATGGAACAAGTTGACTGTAAAAAATGGTGTGTTGTATCGAGTTTCCAAAAATCCTGTAACAAAGACAAAAACCCACCTGTATGTAGTTCCGCCTCCTCTGCGTCCTGCTGTACTGAGAGGAATCCATGATGAAGCAGGTCACCAAGGCCAACAAAGAACTCTTTATCTGGCCAGGCAACGATTTCACTGGTCAGGCATGGCTAAACATGTGGCAGAGTATGTGAGGTGCTGCAAGCGATGCGTTGTTAGCAAGTCACCTGAACCAGAGGCTAGAGCACCTTTAGAGAACATCAAGACATCAGAGCCCTTGGAACTGGTTTGCATAGACTTTTGGTCGGCTGAAGACGCTGCAAACAAATCTGTGGATGTGCTTGTGGTCACAGACCATTTTACAAAGATGGCACATGCTTTTTTATGCCCGAACCAGTCTGCCAAGGCAGTGGCGCACCAACTGTGGCATAACTATTTCTGTGTCTACGGCTTTCCAACACGCTTACACTCTGACCAGGGGGCAAATTTCGAGAGTGCACTCATTGCGGAACTATTGAGTGTTGCCGGTGTCCAGAAGTCTCACACGACTCCATATCACCCAATGGGCAATGGTTCTTGTGAAAGGATGAACCGCACCTTGGGTAATATGATTCGTGCCTTGCCGCCGAAGGCTAAGCAAAGATGGCCGGATGCATTGAAATCTCTCACCTTTGCATATAACTGCACTGTTCACGAGACAACTGGCTTTGCTCCATTTCTGTTGATGTTTGGCAGGGTGCCAAGGCTTCCGATTGATATAATCTTTGGCTCTGTCATTGACCATCACGAAGTCACAGATTATGACCGCTATGTCCAGACACTAAGGAAAGACCTCAAGGAGGCAATGGACGTTGCACAAAGAACAGCAAGCAAACAATTGCAGCGCCACACAGATCTCTACAACCGGAAGGTCCGGGGATCCCCAGTGGAAATTGGAGACCGTGTTCTGTTAGCCAACAAAAAGGGACGTGGCAAGAGAAAACTCGCAGATCGATGGGAGAATGTTGTCTACACAGTTATGGACAAGAATGACACAAGTCACACCTTCAAGCTGCAGAATGCTTCCACGGGCCAGGTGAAGATTGTGCATCGCAACCTATTAATGCCAGTGAACTTCCTCCCTCTCGGGGATGCCTTACTACAGGAAGAAGTGGATGTGTCTTCTGAATCTGGATCACTGATGACGGATGGCCATGGGGAGACTGTGTGTGAAATGTCTGTGACATCTGTTGACTACAGGACAAGAGCATGGGTGTCTGACTTGCCATCTGAAGTGTCCAGTGAGCATTTGATGACTGAGGATATTGAACCAGAAGGCACTATTGTGGAACATCGACAGGCCTCTGGCTGTGCTCCTGATCTTGACACTGATGTACAAAAGAATTCAACCAGTAATGAGCAACAATCCGACCTGGCCATGTCCACGGATCCAGCTACATGCTCTTCTGCTTTGGAGGCAGCGAACACTACTGAGCATGATCCAAACTGTTTGCCTCTGGTTAAGGTTCAGGTTCCATCTGAAAATGTTGTGCCCTCTGGAGACCGTACTGTTGTTGACAGGGCGGTGGGGAACCACAAAAGATCAAGGGTGGGAAGGTTACTTAAGCCTGTTTCTAGACTGATTGAGATGATGCACCAGAAAACAGAAAAGGGTTGAGTTTTGTTGGAGTGACGAAAGAGTTTGTTTTATTGTGCTGTACTTGTAATAGAATTTGATGTTTCAGAACAAACAAGGTGCTATTGTTTTTTTATTTTTTTATTTGTCTGCACTAGGATGGCGTATGGTTATAATAAGTTAAAATATGTAATGGGCATATTTTTTTAATGCTTCCCGCATGTGTGATGAAGGAGTCTGGCTAACTCCTTCTTATACTGATTCCTTGGGAATAGTCATCTGACTGGATTTTCTTTGTAACTGTACTGCCTTGAAATTGCTGCGCAGATTTATCACATCTCAGTGGCTGTAGAGATGCCATTGGAAATTCTCTGGAATGTTCACATTTTTTTCTCTCTCCTGGTTAGTTCTCTGCCGTGTATATATATATTTTTTAGGGTGTGTTGTTTTTGTTTTGTTTTTGAGATTTGTTTACTTAGGGATGCAAGTGGAATTCAGCAGGGGGGAATGTAACAGTGTTTATATAGTAGAATTCCACTTGTTTCATATGTATCAGTGCAATGGGAAATAGCGCCCCTCCTCTCTGTGTGGCTGGTTATATGCTGCTGGCTCCGGTACTCAGTGCCAGTCTGTGAAAGCTGCACAAGAGGTGAGTTGCATTCTTCAGCACACAGCATAGAAAAGGGTTAGCAACAGCTAAAACATAATTCTTATCAACTCAGATGAATTGTGTGCAATGAATATTTATTAGATATGTGCCTGGCACCAATTCTTGTACTTTTAAGTTTGTTAATATTAGACAACACTTCATGTGCTGAGTAAAAGAATAAACTAACACAATGCTCTGTTGTAGTGTGCTGAATGAAGCTGAACTGTTGCACTGATTCGAACCCTGGTGTGTTCTCATTCAGGTACTTCATTTATTATTGTATTTTCATTGTATGTTCTGTAAAATATGATTTGTTTACTGTAATGGGCCAGTCTGTGAAAGCTGCACAAGAGTGTGCTGAATGAAGCTGAACTGTTGCACTGATTCGAACCCTGGTGTGTTCTCATTCAGGAAATAAACTGACTGATCACACAGAGGCCCCTTGTCTTCCTTAAAAACTACACAACGCAGAGTCAAGGGGTTACTTGAGCTGGCTTGGTACAGTGGAGTGAAGCAGAACCCGGTTACACACACACACAGAAGACCTGCTCTGTCTTTTTTCCGGTCGCTCATTTGAAACACGTACCTTGCGCTCTGTTGCTCGAAAGGGAGGACTCAGAGGAGGAGCAGACACACAGGAGGAGAATGCCGAAGCCGCACGGCTCAGTGCGTGCGCAGAGGACCGCAGCGGACCAGAGGCATTTTATTTTTTTGTACAAGTTTGGACATAATTTCAGGGCTTAAAGAATGTTCAAACTTGTACAAACAAAAAAAAAAATTACATTTGAACTCTTACATAGTCAATGAAATGAAATGAAACTGGTATCGGGTCCTGTAGTATCGGAGCCCTTTTATGAGTACGAGTAAACGCACATGGTATCGAACCGATACCCGATACTGGTATCGGTATCGGTGCATCCCTAATTTTGAATTGGTTGTTTTATAAGTAGCTCGCGTGCTGAAAAAGTGTGAGCACCCCTGCATTACAGCTTCCAGTGCTAACATGTGTTTTATGTACAGAGTTTGTATCAACAGGAGACACAGATCAGCTTTTATTTTGAAAGAAATACAGCATAACCTCGCAAGCGCGTGCACAACCGAACCACGTGAGTGCTGACTTTTTGAAGTGGAGGCTGCTGGACCGAAGTATAATATTGAACAATTTTACTCGAAATTACAACCATACCTGTTAGAGAACAAACATGTGGTTGGTGGAGGTCTGACGTGAAGCTCCTGCTCCTATACAGAAAAACACACACACAGTCACGAGACTAGATTATCCAAGCACGCGACAACTAGACGCTAAACATGCTAACAGCTACACATGCTAACAGCTACACACGCCAACAGCTACACATGCTAACAGCTAAACATGCTAACAGCTACACACGCTAACAGCTACACACACTAACAGCTACACACGATAACAGCTAGGCATGTAACGGTTGTAATGGGTTTACCGAACCGTTCCGGTACACCACGTTCGGTTCGGTCCACCTGCGTACCGTTTCGGTTATTTTTTCACTCATTAAACGTTCTTAACAGGGGAATATATGCACCGCGGAACAAAATTTCCGGGGCGCGTTTCAGCACGGACCTATTTTCGCGTGGCACGCGCAACATTTAGCCGTTAGCATCTCGTGCGGTCTCCTGTTTTTGAACGTTATAACTTTCTTATTAAAAGACGAGCGCACGCGCAGCTTGTGTGGACTTTGCTTCATGAAGACTCTGCAGCAGCTGCTTGAGTGACGCAGCAGCAACACGTCACGTGAACGCGCTGGAAACTACTTCATCCGAACGTGAATGAAGAGCTGCATTAAAACTTCATCCGAACGTGAACAACAGCTGTATTAAAACTACTTCATCCGAACGTGAATGAAGAGCTGTATTAAAACTTCATCCGAACGTGAACAACAGCTGTATTAAAACTCCTTCATCAGGTAATCAGAGCGGTCCAGAGCAATAACACAAGCTGTGAGTTTTTAAATCTCTGAATCTGTCTGAACGTTGTTATATGCGCAGGGTTTAAAGTTACTGAGCGTCACTATGAGACATTCATCACGTCAACACTTCAAAAAGTTCAGCTCTTTATGAAAAAACTAACTGATGTTGTCAACAACAAGCCCTGGACCAGATTAAAGCCCTGCCTGCCATGATGATGAAGAGTGAGAGATTCAATTGTTCAAGAGGTATTGTTTTATTATTATCTAAATAATCTTTTTTTTTTAAATCATAATCTTATTAACTTGTTTTTTTTAAATCTCTTTTGTTTTTTATTTCCAGTCTGTGACAGAGGTAAATCCACCTGCAGCTAAGTGATGACTGAACTGAACTCTGAACTGTTCCCACAGTCCCACCAAGAAGAAGTTGTGAGTACAGTAATGAGGACAAATACAGCCACACTGCTGCTACTGAACAAAAACTTGATTAGTTAGATTGTAAACAGTCTGTTGCTGCTTATTGTTCTGACTGTTATTGTATTTATTAAGATTTTTATTATTGTTAGTATAGTTTATTTATTGTAGAGTGCTGTTTATTTAAAATCAGAGTCAGAGTCAGAGAGTCTTTATTGTCATTTGCACCGCATGTGGTACATGTGATGAAAACGAGATTATGTACACGGGGTCCCAGTTACATCCAACAACAAATGCAAGAGAAAAACAGTAATAACATCTAGAATTAACTAAGAAAAACATCAACTAGTAATACACTAAGCCCTAATATAGTGGAAAAACATCATTATAAACAGCAGCACGAACATGAGTCTGTATGAGCAGATGGTCACAGATGAACACAGCAACAAGAAAACAGATCAGCATCAGCATGATGTGATATTTTGCAGTGTTTATTTTTATTTTATTTTTATTTATTCATTCATGAGTCTAACAGCCTCAGGGTAGAAGCTGTTCCTCAGTCTAGTGGTTCTACATTTGATGCTCCTCAACCTCCGTCCTGAGGGGAGTGGGGCAAAGAGTGAGTGTGCTGGGTGAGTGAGGTCTTTCATGATGCAGGTGGCTCTTTTCCTGCATCTGGAGGTGTAAATGTCTGTGATGGTGGGGAGACTGACTCCAACATCTTCTGTGCAGCCTTCACCACTCTCTGTAGAGCTTTCCTCTCTGCAACTGTGCAGCCTCCATGCCACACATTGATGCTGGAGCACAGGACGCTCTCCACTGCACACCTGTAGAACGAGGTGAGAACTGGGCTGCTCAGACCAGCTCGTCTCAGTCGTCTGAGGAAGTAGAGTCTCTGATGAGCTTTCTTGATCAGGCTGGTGGTGTTGTTGGTCATCCAAATGGGTCACTTTTATTTATTACTACAATACAATACAAACATATTTTTGGCACATTTTCAAAATAAACATTTTGTAAGTCTTTATTTTGTAAAAAAAAAATAAAAAAAATTTGTACCGAAAAAACCCGAAAAAAACCCGAACCGAGCTCTCCTTGTAGTTGAACCGAACCGAAATGTGATTTTAGCGTACCGTTACACCCCTAATAACAGCTACAGACGCTAACAGCTACAGACGCTAACAGCTACAGACGCTAACAGCTACAGATTCTGACGCTAACAGCTACAGACGCTAACAGCTACAGACGCTAACAGCTACAGACGCTAACAGCTACAGATGCTAACAGCTACAGACGCTAACAGCTACAGATGCTAACAGCTACAGATGCTAACAGCTACAGACGCTAACAGCTACAGATGCTAACCGCTATATACGCTAACAGCTACAGATGCTAACAGCTACAGACGCTAACAGCTACAGCTGCTAACAGCTACAGACGCTAACAGCTACAGATGCTAACAGCTACAGACGCTAACAGCTACAGATGCTAACCGCTATATACGCTAACAGCTACAGATGCTAACAGCAACAGATGCTAACAGCTACAGACGCTAACAGCTACAGCTGCTAACAGCTACAGACGCTAACAGCTACAGACGCTAACAGCTACAGACGCTAGGGATGTGCGATATGGCCTAAAATTCATATCACGATATGTATTGTGAAGGGTGGCGATAACGGTATATATCGCGATATGTTTTTGGTATAAAACTTGCAATAGGAATGAAAAAAAGCATAGGGTGTCCTTTAGCCATAATTTATTTTGAAAACTGCTATACCACAAAATAATCTCTATAAAGAAAATTTCACTACTAGGTTCAGAGTTTTTAAATAATTAACAACTCAAGCATTAGGCTTCTTTCTTGTAGTGCAAAACAGTGCAAAATATATCTTGTGTAGTTTTAGCCATAAGTTTTAAACTAAAGAATATGTTGTTAACTCTTAACAGTTTCCAATATTGTCACTTAAGAAATGAACAGTAACAGAGCAGCATTTTACACTGAAAACACTTCACCCTCCAACCCTCTAGAGGGCGTCTCCTTCAGCTTTAAGGAGAGCTGACAAGGCAACCAGTTTCCTCTGTGGCTTTGACCAGAGGGTCTCGCAGTAAAATCACACAACACAGCATTCTGTTCACAGATCAGAGGGCAGGTTTCTCTAAAGCTGACCAACGCTTACTTTAACTTTCGACCAAAAAAAAAAACTTTCGACGGAACACAGCGTTTTGCGCATGCGTCCGAATATGGCAAACTACGTCAAGCCGGACAAAGTTAGCTTATAGCTTCGCTACTTAGCACTCAAAGAAAATACTTTAACACCACTTACGCACAGTTTTCAACACAAACAAAAGTATTGATTAACTCTGACAACTTTGATTGTACACTTCAACACCACTTATGTACAGTTTTAAACTAAAAAAAGTAAAGATTAAAGGTGAGGTATGTAAGATTGTAATGTAATCTGTAACTTTTCAAACAATATATTTTTAACATATTTCTTCACTCTGTCACTATCTACTGACAAACTGATGTTAGACCAAGTAATCTCTGAAAAAAACTATACAGGTAGTCCCCGACTTACGAGCGCTCTGACTTACGAGGTCCCGGACTTACGAGCATGCATCTCATTAAAAAAAAAAAAAAAAAAAAAATTTTTTTTTTTTTTTTTTTTTTTTTTTTTATAAATGAATACATGTACAGTACTGGACAGTCACCAAGCACTTAGCCTATCCTAACACAGTTTTTAAAGATGAAGGAATAAGTTGAATTGTCTGCCTTTCACATAAAGGGAGCAAGCTCCCTATGGAGCCTGCAGGGAGGAGGGAGACAATTCAACTGATTCCTTCATCTTTAAAAACTGTGTTAGGATAGGCTAAGTGCTTGGTGACTGTACAGTACTGTACATTTATCTATTTATAAATAAAAAACAATAAAAAATAAAAATACTGTATATACTGTATATTTTTAATAAATAGATAAATGTACAGTACTGTACAGTCACCAAGCACTTAGCCTATCCTAACACAGTTTTTAAAGATGAAGGAATCAGTTGAATTGTCTCCCTCCTCCCTGCAGGCTCCATAGGGAGCTTGCTCCCTTTATGTGAAAGGGAGACAATTCAACTTATTCCTTCATCTTTAAAAACTGTGTTAGGATAGGCTAAGTGCTTGGTGACTGTCCAGTACTGTACATGTATTCATTTATTTAAAAAAAAAAAAAAGTAAAAAAAAAAAAAATAATATTTTTTTTTTTTTTTTTTACTATGTGTTCCTACTTACGAATTTTTGACATACGAGCGCCCCCTAGTGACGGAACTCGCTCGTAAGTCGGGGACTAACTGTAGTTCCCTTGCTTCTCTATCAGCATTTATAAAAACACTGAAAACACAGAGTGACCAGGACAATGACCAGCCAATCAAAACAGAGTTGTTTGTCACTCCCCAACCCACGCCCCCGCGTGTCACTCACAGCCTCAGCGTTGCGGCTCGTTCTCATTCAAAGGATTGCAAAGCGATGCAGGACTGTTTTGTATGTGACACAAATTTATTAAATATCCCTTCTTCATCACAGAGCTGGACTTTTATTTTGTTTTTTTGCAAAAAGTCAAGTGATCGCTTCATCCTCCACTCACAGGAATGAGGAACGCTGACAGACATGAGGAAGTCACGAGCGAATTAATCATGTCCAAACGTTGCTTCGTGAACCTCTGCTGATTTCTGCTGGATTTTCTGTTGTTGGACAACTGCTCCATGGTTTTATAATATTTTTAAAAGGTTTTATTATCATATAATCACAGAACTTTGCAGCGCTCCGAGCGGACATGTAGAGGAGGCGGAGCATTCCATTCCAGACATTCCAGAGCTGCGCTGACAGAAAGAGGAAATCACGAGCGAATTAATCATGTCCAAACGTTGCTTCGTGAACCTCTGCTGTTTTCTGCTGGATTTTCTGTTGTTGGACAAGTGCTCCATGGTTTTATAATATTTTTAAAAGGTTTTTATAACATATAATCACAGAACTTTGCAGCGCTCCAGCAGACACACAGCAGGGGGCGGATCCCAAGTTCAACAGAGAACGGACTGCGGCTCCCCCTCTGAGCCATATATGGCTCTGAGGGGAGGGAGCAGATTGCTTTTCTGCGCTGAAAATATTTCTAAGTCCCAGAGTGTTCAAGAAACTGCACACCCCACCTTTAAATCGGACAACTCAGATTTTCTGCGGTTAGCCGGTAGAAGACAGATCCCTATCGTAGGCTAAATTTCTATCATTTCTACCGTATATCGTATATATCGTGCAGCCCTAACAGACGCTAACATCTACAGATGCTAACAGAGTGAACTAACTTACTCTTGTCGAGGACACAATTTACTCAGCACTCAAGTCCTCTCATCGGTTCATTGCATGTGTGGAGGAAAGACTCTATCCTAAACCAGATAATACAATAATTTATTAAGCTTCCAGCTCGAAGGAGACGCTAACCAAGCAGGATTACAGAAACAGAAAATCCACACAGAGTATTTATACTTAAAGACTACACCCAGAAATGTTACAAAACACATTATTCTAGCACACATCACTTAAAGGAGACCACAGATAGGTTTTTAAATTGTATGTCTGTGGGGTATCCAGACAATGTTCATTCAATTTAATACACAAAATAATTCTTAGATAATCAATTATACCCTTTTTAATTCTGCCATTTTTAACTTTCGTTTTGAACGACTGGTTTATGATAATGAGATCTCGTGGCCACGCCCTTAAACAATCTGTTAACATTAACACCGCCTTCCAAAGGCAGACGAGGATGTCTGAACTCGCGTTACTGCCACCCAGAGCCCTGTATAGCCGAGCTGAACTGGACCGCGACGTATTTATTGTGGGACAGATCAGACGTGTACAAGTTGTTGTGTCATTTTTAATTTTTCCTCTGTAATAAATGTACAACTCCCTGACGTCTCCCTCCCTCCCCCTGTGCGCGCGCGTTGGATGGAGCGGATGTCACTCGCAGCGGACACACACACACACAGCGGGGCTGTCTCCCTTGATCAGCGCGCGCGCACACACACACACAAATACACACACACAGGTTTGTTAATGTGGTTTAGCGGTACGTAGTCTGGCCTGCTATGACACATAAACCAACACACACACACACACACACTGCAACATGCTGCATCGCTGTTCATTCAAGACCCCCATCTGAAAACTATCAATTTTAAATCTGCTTAGTGGGCGCTCCTCCACCATTATCTGGGCCAGGAGGGTTAGAGAATCATTGCAACGCTCACGTTAGCTGGCTAGACTCTGTGACATTTTTAGCCATTGTGCTGACATGAAATCAGGAAAAACAACCGTCACCTCTTTTATACTGAAGTGGGTGGAGCCACACCAGGGGTTGCTAGGTGAGGGGCTGGACTCAGGTTTGAGGTGGGTTGTGGCTGCGGTTTGTGACGTCACAAACCGCAGGAAGTGAAAACGAAGTGTTTCTATCAAAGATAAATAAATAGACAGAGTAAATAAACCACTGGGTGCATTTTTTTGGCCCTAGGACTGTTTTTTTATGAAGTACATACCCAAAGTTGAGTAAAAAAAACATTAAAAAGTGAATTTTGAATATGTGGTCCTAGTGCTGGACGATAATTCAATAACGATAAATATTGCGATATACTTTTATTCAATAACGATGATATGAAGTTTAAGCATATTTTCGATATTTCGATAGGATTTTACAACTTTTCACTGACGTTTTTCTCTTTCTGTTCGGGTTGAGCCAAGATGGTCTAGTGGCAGGAACTCCCCGAGCGCTTTCGGGCTGCTCACTGCACCACCTGGTAGGTGGTTGGGTTAAATGCAGAGACGAATTTCGTCTGTGTATGGGAACATATGCAGATGACAGGAATAGACATTATTATTATTATTATTTGAAGCGGCTGCTTCAACAACGCGCCCGGACAGAAAAAGCTGTGACACAAAACGTGCGTGGTGACGTCGTTGTTACGCAGCGCTCACTCCAGCAGCAGGCATTAGCGGTAGCAGGCTAAAAGCTAAGCTAGTCTCCAAAGCGTGTTGTTTTCGCTTCAAAACGAGTGCTCATGACCGTCAGAATGTGACTGAACAAAGTTTCACAAGCGAAGAGAAAGCAGACGACATCACTGATGAGAGGAAAGACTAATTCGTCGGTGTGGACGTAGTTCGGTTTTGTTAAACTGCAGGCTTCTTCTGCAGCGAGTCCTACTCGGTTTCTTTATTTTTCAAAACGTGACGGAGAGTCGTTCTAACTAGCTGTGGAAACATCTACTTGTTTAATCTGAAGAGTTTCCACTCGATAGAATATGATGAGAGTCAGAAGATGAAGAATAAAGTTTGAGCCAACGTTTCCCTGAAACTACGACGTAAACAAACAGCCCCAGCGCGACATGTTTTTTTTATTGAAAATAAAACAGATTCATCAGAATAAAAAGAAAGAAAAACACTGAATGAAAAGGTGCAGAAAGACGAAAATAGTGTTATAATATCTGCCCCTTGTTTAAAAAATACAAAATAACTACAAACAACAACCTTCACTTCACCTGCACCACACCTTCCCAACAACTTTGATTTAATCATCTTTTAAAACATATAAATAGTTTTATAAATGTTTATGATGATATCAAGTCAACACAATCCTGTTTCCTGATTTACAACTCAGCTCCTTCACACTAGTTCTAAATGAAGATTTTACAAACATTTACATTCCCTTCAGGGTTTAATAACTTTTTAAACAAAATGTAATTGAATATTTGGGGGTAATATTTTTTTTAGTTTTATATATGACTTGTAAAATACTATGTTCAACCAAATCATAACATTTTAATAATTTCAATTGATGAAATAATATATTTGTTGGGTGACCATAGCACTTCCTAATAATAATTCTTACAGCTCTTTTTAGTAAAATAAAAATAGGATTTGTAAAAGTTTTGCATGCTTTTCCCCAAACTTCAATACAACAGATTAAATATGGAACAATCATTACATTATACAATATATTCAAAACTTTGTCATTCAAAAACTATTTTACTTTATACAATAATGTAATTGATTTTGTTATTTTTATTCTGACCCGACAGAATTATTGGGTTGAGAATTTTATGTTTATTTGATGGTGATTTCCATCTTTTTGGAGGCTAAATACAAATACAAGGTGAACATCAATTTATTTGTATAGTTTATAGGTTTTTTTAGGCTTTTATATTGTTTATATCGATATCGAATTATATCGATATCGACCGAAATTAAGAACTATATCGTGATAAAAATTTTGGCCATATCGTCCAGCCCTATGTGGTCCCCTTTAATTCATTTCTTGTCCAGCAACAGTTTGCAGCTTCCTTGTATGGAGTTGTTTTTGACTAAAAGAAGTTTCTGTTACTGAAACATTCTGTCATGAAACCAATCCTAGTTTTGCTCATCTTGAGCAGTTGGTCAGCATTCTTCCCATTTCATTCAACAGGGAGTGGCTGCAACTTGTCAAACTAAATCAGTCCCACAGACACCTCCACACTCTCCACAGACAAGAAGCTGCAGTGTTACAAGCCTCTGGCAGCAGCAGCTTGGAACTAAATCACAGAATAAAGTATTTGACTCACGAGAAGTCTTTTTTCATCAGTAATTGAAATAAATCACGGAGCTAAATCCAGACGGAGCTTCTCATCACGAAGGAAAACAAAGAGGCCGAGCTGACGCCTGATTTAGCCCCATGTGCAGCTTCATTTGGAGCTCACAGCATTGGAGTGGTCATTTAGGATTTCAATAAAGCTGGTAAATCCAGTTCACTTTATGGATCTGAGTCAATCTAATGAGTCACTAAAGTAACCCGGTTCACTTTATGGATCTGAGTCAGTCTAATGAGTCACTAAAGTAACCCGGTTCACTTTATGGATCTGAGTCAGTCTAATGAGTCACTAAAGTAACCCGGTTCACTTTATGGATCTGGGTCAGTCTAATGAGTCACTAAAGTAACCCGGTTCACTTTATGGATCTGAGTCAGTCTAATGAGTCACTAAAGTAACCTGGTTCACTTTATGGATCTGAGTCAGTCTAATGAGTCACTAAAGTAACCCGGTTCACTTTATGGATCTGGGTCAGTCTAATGAGTCACTAAAGTAACCCGGTTCACTTTATGGATCTGGGTCAGTCTAATGAGTCACTAAAGTAACCCGGTTCACTTTATGGATCTGGGTCAGTCTAATGAATCACTAAAGTAACCCGGTTCACTTTATGGATCTGGGTCAGTCTGAAGCCTCTTACCCACTGCCCCCTTTGTCGAGCGGCCGAAGCGGCCGGTTTACATTCAAAGTCTATGGAGGAGACGCGTGGAGTCACGGCGAACAAGGAAGCGGCGAGATTCGAGTGATCGAAGCGGCGCGGGGGCAGCCTCTACACGCACGCGCGCGTCGCCGTCGAGCCGCCGACGTCCCAAATGTTGATCTCTGGCGGCTCGACGCATCCGGCAAACAGTCGGGAGAGCCTCGCTATCTGATTACACAACCACAACGGGACTTTTTTCGGACTTTTTAAACTCACCGGATCGAGCCTCCAGGAATTGGAACCAAACTCCGGTAAGAAACGTGGCATTTTTACAGTTGCTGCTGACAGGCTGCTGTCCTCTCCAGTGTAGATCACCCCAAACATAAAAAAAAGTTTTAATCTCATCGAAGACCGTCGGAGGTGCAGTTAAAACAACAACTGAACCCGGAAAACAAGCCAGAGACCCCTCCCTCTGCTACCCCCTAGTGTACGTCATCAGACGGTGTTCAGTGGTTCAGTGGGACCGTGACCAGCGGCCAAAAGGGGACGGCAGGAGCGTTTGCAGTTGTGCAGTGGGTAGGAGGCATAATGAGTCACTAAAGTAACCCGGTTCACTTTATGGATCTGGGTCAGTCTAATGAATCACTAAAGTAACCCGGTTCACTTTATGGATCTGGGTCAGTCTAATGAGTCACTAAAGTAACCCGGTTCACTTTATGGATCTGGGTCAGTCTAATGAGTCACTAAAGTAACCCGGTTCACTTTATGGATCTGGGTCAGTCTAATGAATCACTAAAGTAACCCGGTTCACTTTATGGATCTGGGGCCTCATGTACAAAGACTTGCGTAGATTTCTTACTGAAAAGTCACGTACGGACAAATCCAGAAAAGTGTCCACGCACAAAAAAATCCAGATTTATCAAATTGTGCGTACACCGGAATCCACGCACATTCCTTATGTACAACACAATCAACGTGGAATTCAGCGCACATGAGAGAGTGGCCGACTCCGCCCTTGACACGCCTCCGTATGAATATGCAAAGTCATTCAAATATGCCATGCACGACAGGAATGTCGTCTCTGCTCCATTGCAAATCATGTCGGAACGTGGAAAAAAGAGGAACTTCACGGACTGTGAACAGGAATCACTTCTGAGTGAGGCAGAGAAGCACGGAAAAAGGTTTTATTCGGCACGCCTAGCGCAAAACATACCATCCACTTTTAAACAAGAAGTTGACCCATCTGCTCTAACATGCCTGTATAGGTTAGTGGTGAGCGCGCCCGCCCTTCGTCCCAAAGGTCCTGAGATCGACTCCCGCATGGTACAACGTTTTTTTTATTTTGTTATTCCAGATTTGAAGAACACAGGAAAACTATTTAATGAAACAACAAGAAATAGAACAATACATGAAATGAATGGAAGCAGACGATTTCTTGGTTTGTAAATAGTTGTCATGTGTATTTAAATCTGGAACGAAAAAAAAAACATTGTACCATGCGAGATTCGAACTCATGACCTTTGGAACTAAAGGCAAGCGCTCTACACACTGACCTAAACGTAGGCATATTGGTACAGCTTGGTTAACTTCTTATTTAAAGAAATCACATCTCAGTGTTGTCAATATCGTTGCCACTATTTGGCGCATGCTTTTATATCCACTCATCTAATTGCGTCCATGTGGATGTAATAATCGTTAATCATGTGTGTTTGGTGGGATTAATGATTGTTTTCACATCATGGACACAGTTTCTCAGAATCACCTGTAAGTGTCGCCAAAGGAAATATAACCACAGAAACGTGCGTACGCAAGCAGGGGAGCAGCCGTGGATTTGTACGTGGATGCGCAGATATTCCCGTTCATATCAGATTTGATACATACGCCACTTTGCGTGGAAAGTGACGTGCGCAATGTTTTTGTGCGTGCGCACGGTTGATACATGAGGCCCCTGGGTCAGTCTAATGAGTCACTAAAGTAACTCGGTTCACTTGAGTCGTTCACTCTTTGCTTGTTTTGGATCAGCACAAGCCGTTTTCGCATTGCACTGCCCTCAAAGGCCCGGCCCGCCCCTGGTTGGCCCAGAGCCCTGTCTGGCCCACCCCCGCTCATTACGCATTGGCCGTAGAGCCGCCTTGAAGTGGGTGGGCAGTTCTCTGGAAGTGGGTGGGGTGTTCTCTTCACGTGGGTGGAGTGTTCTTGTGTGCGCGCTTACAGTGTTTTAAGAGAGGAGACGCCGCTAAAAAATATTTGTTAGCTAAATATATATATTAGTGTTTCTGAGTTTAATTTTTGTTAATAACCGATTACAAATCAGCTTATGTTAGAACGTAAATAACACGAAGCGCGCACCCATTTCCGCCTTTCAGCGCGACCTGAATGTCATTAAAGGGGACCACATATTCGAAATTCACTTTTTAAAGTTTTTTTTACTCAACTTTGGGTATGTACTTCATAAAAAAACAGTCCTAGTGGCAAAAAAATGCACCCAGTGGTTTATTTACTCTAGTAAATTTATTTTACTGTGATAAGATACGTTTCGTTTTAAAATACTCTCGCATGTTACGTCACAAGCGAGAGAGGACAACCCACCCCAACCTGAGTCCAGCCCCTCACCTAGCAACCCCTGGTTAGGCTCAACCCACTTCTGTATTAAACACATGACTGTTGTTTTTCATGATTTCATCTCATCTTTTGTTTATATGTTCTTAATTTCATGTGTACAGCACTTTGTTGCAGCTGTGTTTTTTTAAATGGCTTTATAAATAAAGTATAATTGTTATTTTTATGTTTTAGTTCAATTTTTAGTGTATTTGCGATCGCTCCCAACGCGCAGCCGGCAAAAATTAAACGAGCGGACCCCCGGCGTAGGGACCTGCGGCAACGGGACCCTCTTCTGGCGCGATGGAGCGGAGCTTCAACTGTACAGCCTCGCAGCAGCCTTGCAGCAGCGAGGACCTTCTCCTTACGGATTAATTTACGGGAGACACTTGGTGAACTTTGTGTGTGTCTTGACTGGAACAGCGATAACTCCCAAAATCTCCGCGTGCAACGAGCGGAGCTGGCGAACACCGGAAGAGGAACAAGCTAACATTAGCATCGGATTCGGGTGGTCTCATGCTAAAAGGAGCAGCAAATTGTGGCGCGCTCAGACGGGTTTCGGTAAGTTATCTTAAGCTAGCACTAACAGTAAGTCAAATGAGTAATAAAAAAAGAGCTAATTTTAAAACAACAACACATTACAGATACTGGCTGTTACAGAGGGCGTAAACAGATCGTTGAAGGGCGTGGACTTCAGAACTTGTATCAGAAACCGGTCGTTCAAAACGAAAGTTAAAAATGGCAGAATTAAAAAGGGTATAATTAATTATCTAAGAATTATTTTGTGTATTAAAATGAATTAATATTGTCAAGATAGCACACAGACATAACATAAAATTTTTAAATACTAGGTCCCCTTTAAAATATAACTAATATTGTCTAACTCTTGCGCAAAGCCAGGGTTTTAAAATATAACTAATAATCCCTAACTCCTATGCATAGCTAGAATGTTAAGAGGGGTGATTCCATTATAGGTAAAGTGGACTCCTAAAAAACCAATCCGCCGCTGTGGCTCAGAGGGATCGTGCACGGCTATTACACTCTACATTTTATCTTGACCCGGGGAAGCGGGTTCGCTTCCCACCTGGTACAAGTAATTTTACTTTTTTCTTTTATTGGAGTAAATAAAAAGGAGTTTGTTTGGTTAACACAACTCTTTTTTATTTACTCCAATAAAAGAAAAAAGTAAAATTACTTGTACCAGGTGGGAAGCGAACCCGCTTCCCCGGGTCAAGATAAAATGTAGAGTGTAATAGCCGTGCACGATCCCTCTGAGTTATTAACAAAATTAAACTCAGAAAAACTAATTCAGCTAACAATTTTTTAGGGGTTTCTGTAATTAAATTTAATGAAATTCAGCTTGCGCTGAGGTTGTTGTTAGAACGAGTCCAGCCCCTGCTGCAAACAACGAATCAAATGTGAGCAGTAAATGACGTCAAACTGGGCCCGGGAGCCCGGCCCGATCAGAACCACGGTGGAGATGGTTCCAAAACGAGGACGGACCCGGGGCGGAAAAGGAAAATGCGAACATGAGGAACCCGGGTTAGAAGGCGGGGGGGGCCGTTGAGGGCCGTGCAATGCGAAAACGGCTACAGAGAGTAAGAAACTGCGGTTACAAGACAGTAGCAGTTTTCTGCTACTAACTTGTAACAAAGTCACTCGAGAGAAAGAATAAAGACACAAACCTAAAAGATGCAGTTGATGGTTGGGACTGAAAACAGCATCTAACATGTGTCTTGCTCCGTTTGTTCCTGAGCTGCAGCTCTACTTCCAAAATCCTCAGACTTTTCTTCTTCCTCTGCTTCCAGCTGTTTGAGCCGCTGTCTCCACATCTGTTCACTTCCGGTCAGCAACATTTACAGATGTTACAGCTCAATTTAACGTTCACTTCAACTCATTTGAGCAGCAGTCGAGAGAAAAGACCTTCAGCTCGTAGCTACGGAGCAGAACAACAAACACTTCCGTTAGCTGCTGCTGCTCTTCAAAATAAGAGCTCGAATTGAGCATCCTTTAGTTTCTGTGTTCCCATGAAAACTTGTCAATATTTCACTGAATTTAGACCCATCTGATGTAGTTTAACAAAGATTAGTATTTATTCAACACATATTCTAGAATAATAAAGTTCAGTCTTTGCATTTCAACAGTGGTGTTTTTTCTTAAATATTGGGTTTATCTTCTCAGGTGTCGGACACTGTTAATATAAAAATATACAAATCAATAAAATGAACATTCATATTTCTACTTTAAAACCTTTTATTTTCAAATACAGTGTTTCAAAGCACAGATGTGAGGAGTTGATCCAGATCTATAGATCAATATCAGTTGTGCAGTTGTGAAGAAACAGCTGCTCTGCAGATGTGTGTGGGGCAGATCACATCTGTGTTCAGCAGCATCCAGTTTGCCTCATGCAACAGGTCTGAGAGAGTCCTGTCCAGCACCTCAAAGGTGAGACAGGTCTGCCCCATGTACGTACTGGAACCAGTCCTAGAACTGGACCAGGTTACAGGCTCTGTGTTCAGGACACTGATCATGTTCATCAGGAACATCTGGAAAACAAGACGAGGACACAAACTAGATGATGTCATGAAAGATGAGCAGCTTGTGGTGCATCTTCAAGCAGAGCAGAAAGAAAAGTGTTGAATCTTCATGAACACACGTCTGGGATCAACCTCTTTATCAGAGTCCTGGAAACATCTGGATCCTTCTTCAGGATCTGAACAGCTGCTGTCTCCTTGGTCTTCAGGCTCAGACATTTGTCCACTTGGACAAAAACAGCCTTCAGCAATAAACTCCAGGACGGAGTGATGAGAGGAGCCGCCGAGCAAAGTTTGACCAGCTTTAATGTGTCAGCTTTAGTCAGTGTGACTGTGGACAGAAACTTGTTCAAGTTCTTTTTTCTTTTTGTCATTCCAGACACATTTAAATCACAGAGACATCAAATCACATTTCTTCATCAAATAAACAACAATCAGGTAGAAAAACTGTCATCAAGTCCTAAAGTTCAGCCATTCTCTTAGAAAAAACATCAAATAGTTGTGTAACATCATTACATGTTGTATAAATATAGAATACAGGCTGATCCATGAATCAAATGAGATCAACTTTATTAATAAAGCAGATTTAAACAACAAGAGTTGACCAATGTGCTGAACAACAAACTCCAAAATAACATCCATAAAACAACAAAGTGAAGGTGTTCAAACACAACATTTAAGAACAAGTCCAAATCTATTCTTAAAGGAGTCAATGAAAAAAGACTTGAGCTGCTAAAATCATTGGAAGCCAAAGGAAATGAACTTTTCAGTTTGAAACGTCTCAATCCAGAGGCTGAACATGATGGAGAGTAGAAGACTGTTGAGGCTCTTGTTGAATTCTTTCACTTTGAATTCTTCAACTTCACCTGGATCAAACTGGAACACATTTCTAACTATTTCACTCCTTTGATTCTGTCAAACAGATGTGAGCAAGAGGAAACAGCTGTTAAAGGAACACTGGCCTCAACCACCACATGCTGCTGAAATCACTTGTGGACAATATTTTCACTGATGATCCACAGAAAAGTCATCTTGTGTGCAGCGTTCAAAATGACTTTTCCTGCTGCGTTCATGTTTCCACTTTGTTTTCACAGCAGCAGATGTTTGCAGCAAAGTGGACTTTATTTCAGCTGATGTGTCCCGAGTGTTTGAGTCTGACACCAGAGACATGTTGGAGTCTGCAGCTCACAAGAAACACTTCAATGAACACGTCCAGCTTCAAGTGTCTCACAGAAACCTCTGTTTGTCTTTCTCTAAAGTCTTCAGAGTGGACAATCACATGATGTCCTCGCATCACTTTTCACATTTAGGACACAATTTAAAACAGCAGCACAAGCAGCTGTTTGATGAAACACCATGTGACTCCATGAAGCATCAAATATTCTACATTTAGCTGCTGATGAAGGAAAGAAAATCATTTTGACTTTGAAAACATCTCAACTCTGTGAGTTCAGTCAAAAAACACAAACACAAAAACACTTTTGGATGAAAAAACATTTGAGTGTTTCAAAACATGAAAGTAGTTTCTATGTTGAAACATTTCCAGATGTGTTTTTGAACTGTTCCTCTGGATCATTCAAACATCTGTTTATTGTCTGTCTGTCCATCCATCATCTAAAGCCTGAGCTTCACACCCAAACATTTCTGACAAACACTGAACCAAAGGTTCACTTTGAAATGAAGCTTTATGGATCAGGGTCAATCTAATGAGTCACTAAAGTAACCCGGATCACTTTATGGATCAGGGTCAATCTAATGAGTCACTAAAGTAACCCGGTTCACTTTATGGATCTGAGTCAGTCTAATGAGTCACTAAAGTAACCTGGTTCACTTTATGGATCTGAGTCAGTCTAATGAGTCACTAAAGTAACCTGGTTCACTTTATGGATCTGAGTCAGTCTAATGAGTCACTAAAGTAACCTGGTTCACTTTATGGATCAGGGTCAGTCTAATGAGTCACTAAAGTAACCTGGTTCACTTTATGGATCAGGGTCAGTCTAATGAGTCACTAAAGTAACCCGGTTCACTTTATGGATCTGAGTCAGTCTAATGAGTCACTAAAGTAACCTGGTTCACTTTATGGATCTGAGTCAGTCTAATGAGTCACTAAAGTAACCTGGTTCACTTTATGGATCTGAGTCAGTCTAATGAGTCACTAAAGTAACCCGGTTCACTTTATGGATCTGAGTCAGTCTAATGAGTCACTAAAGTAACCCGGTTCACTTTATGGATCTGAGTCAGTCTAATGAGTCACTAAAGTAACCTGGTTCACTTTATGGATCAGGGTCAATCTAATGAGTCACTAAAGTAACCTGGTTCACTTTATGGATCAGGGTCAGTCTAATGAGTCACTAAAGTAACCTGGTTCACTTTATGGATCAGGGTCAGTCTAATGAATCACTAAAGTAACCTGGTTCACTTTATGGATCAGGGTCAATCTAATGAGTCACTAAAGTAACCCGGTTCACTTTATGGATCAGGGTCAGTCTAATGAGTCACTAAAGTAACCTGGTTCACTTTATGGATCAGGGTCAATCTAATGAGTCACTAAAGTAACCCGGTTCACTTTATGGATCAGGGTCAGTCTAATGAATCACTAAAGTAACCTGGTTCACTTTATGGATCAGGGTCAATCTAATGAGTCACTAAAGTAACCTGGTTCACTTTATGGATCAGGGTCAGTCTAATGAGTCACTAAAGTAACCCGGTTCACTTTATGGATCAGGGTCAGTCTAATGAATCACTAAAGTAACCTGGTTCACTTTATGGATCAGGGTCAGTCTAATGAGTCACTAAAGTAACCTGGTTCACTTTATGGATCAGGGTCAATCTAATGAGTCACTAAAGTAACCCGGTTCACTTTATGGATCAGGGTCAGTCTAATGAGTCACTAAAGTAACCTGGTTCACTTTATGGATCAGGGTCACTAAAGTAACCTGGTTCACTTTATGGATCAGGGTCAATCTAATGAGTCACTAAAGTAACCCGGTTCACTTTATGGATCAGGGTCAGTCTAATGAGTCACTAAAGTAACCCGGTTCACTTTATGGATCTGGGTCAGTCTAATGAGTCACTAAAGTAACCTGGTTCACTTTATGGATCTGAGTCAGTCTAATGAATCACTAAAGTAACTCGGTTCACTTTATGGATCTGGTCAGTCTAATGAATCACTAAAGTAACTCGGTTCACTTTATGGATCTGGGTCAGTCTAATGAATCACTAAAGTAACTCGGTTCACTTTATGGATCTGAGTCAGTCTAATGAATCACTAAAGTAACTCGGTTCACTTTATGGATCTGGGTCAGTCTAATGAGTCACTAAAGTAACTCGGTTCACTTTATGGATCTGAGTCAGTCTAATGAGTCACTAAAGTAACTCGGTTCACTTTATGGATCTGAGTCAGTCTAATGAGTCACTAAAGTAACTCGGTTCACTTTATGGATCTGAGTCAGTCTAATGAGTCACTAAAGTAACTCGGTTCACTTGAGTCGTTCACTCTTTGTTTGTTTTGGATCAGCACAGAGAGTAAGAAGTAACTCCTTTATCTTCCAGAAAACTGCTACTAACTTGTAACAAAGTCACTGGAGAGAAAGAATAAAGACACAAACCTAAAAGATGCAGTTGATGGTTGGGACTGAAAACAGCATCTAACATGTGTCTTGCTCCGTTTGTTCCTGAGCTGCAGCTCTACTTCCAAAATCCTCAGACTTTTCTTCTTCCTCTGCTTCCAGCTGTTTGAGCCGCTGTCTCCACATCTGTTCACTTCCGGTCAGCAACATTTACAGATGTTACAGCTCAATTTAACGTTCACTTCAACTCATTTGAGCAGCAGTCGAGAGAAAAGGCCTTCAGCTCGTAGCTACGGAGCAGAACAACAAACACTGACGTCACAACTGAACAACTTCTGGTGCAACGTCACTTCCGTTGAGAGGTACCAAGATGGCGATCTGAAAAGTTGCGTGTGACGTGAGCTCCATAGACTACCGCAAAATTTCCATATTTAACTTTTGTTTTTCCACTCAAAAAAATATCCAATGGATGCAAAAAAGTTAACCAAACATGTGAAGCTGCAACCTGGGTCCACAAAGTCAAAAACCACATCTCAGGTAAAAGAACCGGAACATGATTACGCGATGGACATTACTATGCAAAACAAACGTGACCGTGATAGCTCGACACCGCCGACTCCGACAAAGTCGCAAACTGAAAAAAGAGTGAAGTCAGTTGAGGAAGGAGACACTGCGCAGGTCTCTAATAATGTCCTATTTGAAGCTATCATGAGTTTGGAGAAAAGAGTAAACATGCAGCTTGAAGACATCAAAGAACAAACGAGACAGAGCAGCGCCATGATTGCTAACCTGGCGAAGGCAGTGCAGTACAACGCAGAGGAAATGAAAGAATGCAAGCTGAAGATTTCAAAGCTAGAAAATGCAAACAAACAGTTACTTAAAGAGAACAACGAAATGAAAGAAAAGATGAGAGAGCAGGAGAGGTACAGAATGAGATGGAGCCTCCGAGTGAAAGGCATGAAAGAGAAGAAGGACGAGAACATCAGAGCAAAGATTGTACAAGTTCTAAAGAAGATTGTCCCTGAGCTAGACTCCAAAATGGAGGATGCTGTAGATGTTGTCCACAGGATGGGAAAAAGAGAAAACGACAGGAACAGGAATGTCATCATCTTATTCACTCAAAGGCGAATAAAGGAAGAAATATGGAAGCGGAGCAAAGGATCTTCTGTTTGCAAAGAAGAAGGCATCAGATTTGCAGAGATGCTGCCCAAAGAAGACCTGGAGGAGCGCCAGCGACTGTGGCCCCTGATTGATGAAGCCAGGAAAGCTGGAAAACAGGCCTATTTCCGGGGCCCTCATGGATACATTGAAGGACGACGTGTGGAACTTTAGAGGTGAACAATATTTGATAAACGCTTGATTGGGTGGAAAATATGTCAGCGGTAAAGGAGATTTATTGTTACCGGTAATCTTTTCATTTCTACTTGCTTACTGGGTGAACTTTTGAGTTTTCTTTATTTTTTTTATTTTGTCTAAAACTGTTCTGAGTTCATGTTAAGTGTTAAACTTTGTTTTGGTTCTTTAAATGTCAGGGGATTGAAAGAAATTGTTAAAAGGAAAGCCACTTTTTTATTTTGCAAGGGACAAAAATCACATTGTTTATTTCTGCAAGAGACTCACTCCTCAGATGTGGACGCACGTTTCTGGAGGAATCAATGGGGCGACAAGATGCTGTTCAGCCATGGTTCAACCCGATCAGGAGGGGTAGCTATATGTTTCAACAATTTCCCAGGAGAAGTAGTCACACACCGGACTGACACCGAGGGACACTGGCTGATAGCTGTGGTGAGAACGGATGGTCTATTCATCATATTGTGCAACATATACGGGTATAACAATGACAGTCAAAACAGAGTCATGTTAACAGACGTAACAAATGTGATTTCAGAACTTAAAGGTCGATATCCTACTAATTATATTTTGATGGGAGGGGATTGGAACATGACTCCTGACGAGTGGGCGGATAGATGTCCTCCAAGATCTGGGAAACCTCAAGTTAACTGTACAATGAATGACTTTATAATCAACAACAATCTAAATGATATTTGGAGAGTATTGAACCCAGGGTCTCAAAGCTTTTCATGGTTTAAGCCAAATGGGAGTTGTAAATCTAGGATTGACTTTTGGTTGGGGAGCGACATTATATTAAATCACACTTCAAGAATTGAAACTTCAAAAGCTCCTCTTTCAGACCACTGCTTCATAGAACTGAATCTGGAACCTGTAGTTAAGAAATCACACAAAAAGGGCTACTGGAAATTCAATGCCAAACTGTTACAATGTGAGGAATATTGTAAAAAAATTAGAGAATTGATTAATGAAGTTGAATTTAATGACTCGATCATAGGATACATCAATAAATGGGAATTTCTCAAGTTTAAAATAAGAGAATTTAGCATCAAATTTAGTAAAAACCAAAATTATGAGCAAAAAAGATATGAAAGTAATATTTTAAAAGAAATACACCAATGCTGTATCAAACAGGATCTAAATAATGAAGAGAAAAATAATCTCATGGAATTACAATCCAAACTAGATCAACTTTATCTGAACCGAGCACAAGGTGCTTTTGTGAGATCTCGTGCAAAGTGGATTGAGGCAGGGGAAAAGAACTCCTCTTATTTCTTTAACTTAGAACGTAGCAGACAGCAGAATAACTGTATCTCAAGTCTTTTAATAAATGAGAATGAATGTAAAGATCCTAAAATATTAGAGAAAGAAGTGTTTAAATTTTATTCTGAACTATACTCAGCTAAGTACTCAGAAGAAGACTGTGAATGTTTTTTTAATAGCATCTCTACTCTGATACCAAAGATTGAGACTTCCTTCAAAGAAAATTGTGATGCTGAATTTAAAATGGAGGAGCTGGATTCAGTTATTATGAAAATGACCTCAAATAAATCCCCAGGCTCTGACGGTCTCACTGTAAATTTTTACAAATTTTTTTGGGAAGATATAAGGAAAATACTATTTAAAGCCTTATTGGATTGTATTGATAAAGGAGAATTGATGTCAAGTATGAAACAAGGACTGATTGTTCTGATCCCTAAAGCAGGCAAAGATAAAAGACATTTAGATAACTTAAGACCTATTACCTTACTGAATACGGATTACAAAAATTTTTCTGCTGCTATTGCAGCTAGGCTCAAGAAAGGAATTTCAGATATAATTAGTGAAACTCAATCAGGTTTTCTGAAAGGACGATCTATTCACAATAATATTAGACTTGTTTTAGACTTAATTGATTACAGTGATTTGATTGACGGAAACGGATTTATTCTTTTCTTAGATTTTTACAAAGCATTCGACTCTGTTGAACATACATTTATCTTTAAAACACTTACTCATTTTT
>JBBPBX010040075.1:14891-29557 GCA_038048925.1 Garcialebias charrua | reverse complement strand
AGTAGTATGGAAAATGTATAGATGGAACAGCGATGAACCAGTTCAGGAAATGCAGTTAAAAAGATGGGTCTTGAGCCTGCTCTTAAAAACAACAACATTCTCTGCAGCCCTCAGGTTCTCCGGCAGACTATTCCACAGACGGGAGCCATAGAACTGGAAAGAAGCCTCACCGTAAGTGTGAGTTCCTACTTTTGGACCTGTTAGTAGTCCAGATATAGATATAGATATAGATAGATATAGATATAGATATTTGTTAAATTGTTAGGCTTTTTGATCTGGGACCTAAGTCGGATTTTCGTACAATAATGTGAACTGGTAAGACAAAAATATATATATTTTAATCCTTGAAAAACATTGGCTTTCAGTTTATTGCTGGATTGATTTGAAAGTTGTTTGCTATTAAATGCCTTTGCGGTCTCGTTCCACATCTGACCTGCTCCAGCTCTTTGTTCCTTTCATGTCAATATTCAGTTGCTGCTGGTCATCCCAAAGACAAGGAGGAGATTGAGACTCTTGGTAGACTCCTGGGCATTTTTAGTTGCTGCCCTCAAACTTTGGAAAAAGTTGTCTTCGCACATCATACAGGCCGACTCACTTCCTGTTTTTGAATCCCCACTTGAAACACATTTTTTTCTATCTTTTAACTTTTAACCTTTTTTTAACTTTTGTCTTTTAATTTTAACTTATCTTGGCTTTTTATTTTATTTTATTTCATTTTTCTTGCTCATATTGTTTTTAGTTTTACTTAAACAATTTTGCAATCTTCTTATTTTTTAAGTTTTTGTATATATTTTAAATCATTTTGTGCCAATAAGGGGTTTTATTTATTTTTTTACTTAGCGGTAAGTTTTTTTATGTCCAACCAATAGTGCTGTTTTTAGAGTGCTTTATAAATAAAATGTTATTTTATTGAATTGTGACGCTCACTGCCATGAAATGTGAGTGATCATGTGATTGACTGTGACAGTGTTTTTTTCTTTGGTCTGTTAGAAAATACTTCAAGAACCTCAAGAAGAAGATTAATTTTCAACACATTCTCTGAGCATTAACAGATCACTCATCATCTAAACAAAACATTAGTAGGCAGGAGGAGATACACGTTATTAAAAAAAACATACTTTCAATAAATAATATTTTGTAAATGTTCTATATAGGTTTTAAGATGGCCGCAGTTCACTTTAACTTGGGCAATACTGTAATAGCTATTTATTTAAATGGGCATATCCATAACAAGTAAGAGGTTAATATTTCATAACATTCACACAAAACACCAATTTAAAAAAAATTGAACTATCCCTTTAAAGTCCTTACAACATGTTGATGTGCCATCAACACTTCTTCTTCTTCTTCTTTCGGCTTTTCCCTTTTCAGGGGTCGCCACAGCGAGTCATCCTCCTCCACCTCACTCTGTCCTCTGCATCCTCTGTCCTCACTCCAACCACCTTCATGTCCTCTCTAACTGCATCCATATATCTCCTCTTTGGCCTCCCTCTTTGTCTTTTTCCTGGCAGCTGCATTTCTAACATCCTTCTACCAATATAACCACTGTCCCTCCTCTGGACATGTCCAAACCATCTCAGTCTGGCCTCCCTAACTTTATCTCCCAGTTGTTCAACATGTGCTGTACCTCTGATGATCTCATTCCTGATCTTATCCATCCTTGTCACTCCTAAGGAGAACCTCAGCATCTTCATTTCTGCCACTTCCAGTTCTTTCTCCTGTCTTTTTGTCAATGCCACTGTCTCCAGACCATACAACATAGCTGGTCTCACCACTGTCTTGTAAACTTTTCCTTTGACCTTTGCTGACACCTTTTTGTCACAAATCACTCCTGAAACTTTTCTCCATCCACTCCATCCTGCCTGGACTCTCTTTTTCACCTCTTTACCACATTCCCCATTTCCCTGGACAGTGGACCCCAAGTACTTGAAGTCCTGCACCTTTGTGACCTCTGCTCCTTGTAGCCTCACTGTTCCACTGGCCTCCCTCTCATTCACACACATGTACTCTGTCTTACTACGACTGACTTTCATTCCTCTTCTTTCAAGAGCATACCTCCACCTCTCCAAGTTCTCTTCCACTTGTTCCCTGTTCTCACCACAGATCACAATGTCATCTGCAAACATCATAGTCCATGGGGATTCCTGCCTGACCTCATCTGTTAGTCGGTCCATCACCAGAGCAAACAAGAAGGGGCTCAGAGCCGATCCTTGATGCAATCCCACCGCCACCTTGAAGCTATCTGTCACTCCCACAGCACATCTCACCACTGTCCTGCTGTCCTCATACATGTCCTGTACCAGTCTAACATACTTTTCTGCCACTCCAGATTTCCTCATGCAATACCACACCTCTTCTCTTGGCACCCTGTCATATGCTTTTTCTAAATCCACAAACACACAATGGAGTTCTTTCTGACCCTCTCTGTACTTCTCTATCAACATCCTCAAAGCAAAGATGGCATCTGTGGTGCTCTTTCTTGGCATGAAACCATACTGCTGCTCACAGATAGTCACCTCTTGTCTAAGTCTTGCTTCCACAACTCTCTCCCAGATCTTCATTGTGTGGCTCATCAACTTAATTCCCCTGTAGTTGCTACAACTTTGTACATCACCCTTGTTCTTAAAAATGGGAACCAGCACACTTCTTCTCCATTCTTCAGGCATTGTGTTGATGGCATGTGCCATCAACACTAATAACAGTAAATAAGAAAAACATCAGTACTGTATTCCTCAGAGTGAGAACTTTGAGCTCAGCTTTTTCAAATCAAATATGAATTTATAAAAGCAGTTTTAACCTCCTGAGACCCTGCGACCTCATAAGGATTAAGACTTCCTTGTACTGAATATTTTGTTATCCTTATGTAAAGAGAGTTGTTTGTTTGTTTTGTTGTTTTCCTTTATTTATTTATTTTTATCTTTATTAAATTTATTTTTGAGAGGGGTTATGCTCTATTTTATTTTTTTTCTATTTTAAAACTAAAAATGTTCACCAAAAATAAGCTTGGGACGTACAAGTTGTTTTGTGAATTGTTTCTCGCTAAACTCCAACTAATCTGCAGCTTGAAAAAAAATTGTTTTTGACCCATCTTGTCTTTTTAATTATTTTTATTATTTAATACCCAAATTTGACAAGACACGTTTTACTTCAAAACCCTAATTTCTCATGTTTAGTGCGTACCTATCTTTCGTGCTTTGAGTATCTTGATAAGATAGTAAGGCACCATATAAGTACAGTCCATCTTTATTTTCAATTCAGTTTAATTTTGTTCAAATCAGTTTATTTATATGGTGCCAAATCACAACAGAAGTTGTCTCAAGGCACTATTAAAACATTCACATATACACAAAAGCCAGTAAAAATCATCTATCTAAGGAAGGAAGCCTTCATACTTGTTGAATCTTCAGTTGGTCACAGTCTCCCATCCTGAGCAAGCACAAAGGCAACAGGGGAAAGGAAAAACTGCCTTTTAACAGGAAGAAACCTCCAGCCAAACCAGGCTCAGAACAAGCAGCCATCTGCTTCAACCGGCTGGGTTTGAGAGGAACAGGAGGGAGGAACAAACGGACACAGAATGGCAGGTCCAGATGTAGGTGCAGGTGTACCTTCTACTGGAAATAAGACAAAAATGCATATGAAGGATAGTAAAAAAAAAAATACAAAACAGGTAGCATGGGGCAAGCAAAGACAGCAGCAGAAGAAATGTGGTCAGTTTGTCCTCCAGCAGTCCAAGCCTGTAGCAACATGACTAAGGGATAGCTTAGGAAACCAAGCCAACCCTAACTATAGGATTTATCAAATAGGAAACTCAAGTCCAGTCTTAAAACTGGACAGTGTGTCAGCCTCACGGACAGAAACTGGAAGTTGGTTCCACAAGAGAGGAGCCTGAAAAATGAAAGATCTTCCTCTCATGTCATGGTCAGCGGCCCCCGCTGACCCCCCATCAGCCCCTGTCTCACACATCAGAGTCAGAGTACTTTTGTTAACATTGCACAAGTGGTCACCAGTACAGCGTGAATATGTACGCACAGTCATCCGGAAGAGGGCGAGTGTGTGAAGCTGCTGCTTACTCAGACCACATGAACAGGGCATGCCATCACTGCCCTTCATGTCATGTTTCCGCCCATCCTGCCTGCATGCTCTTTGTTCTTCTGCCCATATCACCTGCCATAGTTTCTACCCCTCATGCCATTGTTTCCCAGTATGTTTTGCCTATCACCCATCCTCCACCTGCTCCCTTCACTCCATGCCACGCTTCCCTTTCCTCACAGCAATCAGCCATGACTCAACTCACCTGTTCAGCTCATCTGATTCACCTGCTCTGCACCCTTCATAAGCTCCATGTCCACACCACCCAGTGCCAAATTATTACACCTCTCATGGTCCCTGATTTTGAAGCCATCATAGTTTCCTGTTTCATACCACAGACTGGATTACCTTGCATAGTTTTGACCTCACGCCTGCACTACGGATTCTTTGCCTTGCCTGCCCCTCTTTGGATGTTGTCTGTCTCTCTGACCACGGTAACGACCCTGACTGTTTTTTGACTTTCCTTTTTGGATTACGTTTTTGGCTCTGGCTTCTCCTCTCTGCTCCCCTTTGACTTTTGTTACAACCATTGGACCCTTACTCTTCTAATCAGCAATGAGCAGCAATAATAAACAATAAAAAATCTTAATTTTGCACTCCTGTCTCTGGCTTATTCAGAATTCAAATATCCTGGTTCGTGACATCTCATTCTGCTTTTGGAATCTAGGAACCACAAGTAAACTTGCAGTTGGAATTGAAGTGGTCTATTAGAGAAATATGGAACAATAAAATCAGTGATAAAAGATGGAGCAAGGATGTTGAGAGCTTTGTAGATTAGAAGCAAGATTTTGAATTCTATTCTGAATTTAACTCCATTTTTCAACACCGCTATTTTTATTTACAAAAATGTCATGTCAATAAAAGAACATGAAAATAAACATAATAAAAGAAATTTGTATTGTTGTGAATGTTTTATTTCATAATGAAACAAAGGACTCTATAATTGTAAACTGGAAAAATTAGTTAAACCATAATTTTACTATGGACTGGACATTCTGGCAGTCTGGATCTTTCTCTGCACAACAACAAGATGTCTGAAATATAGCCAAGGCAGTAATTGAACTACTGCAAACAGACATTGTCTTCACAAACAACGATGCTTTCATAACACTAGTACACATTCTGACTCCCACCTGGTCTCTATGGGACACTGTGCCCTTGGCTAACCATAACCCTGATAATCACAACACTTTTTTGTTGCATTTGCAATATTCAGCCTCTACAGTACCATGGCTTATTTTGACATTAAATACAATACAATACAACTTCATTTATAAAGCACTTTAAAACAACACCATTGGCCAAAGTGCTGTACACAAATGCCCCTTTTCCACTACCGGCCCAGAGCGGCCCAGTCTGGTCCGGTCTGGTCCAGTTAGGATCGGCTCACATGCACGGTTTTGTTTCCATTCACTTACTGCAGCCCTTCTGTGGGCGGGGTGTAGAATCTCACTCGTCCTACCACGTGGTGGCGGTAGTGTTACCTCAAGCTATTTACTAGCCACCACTAAACGTTAGAAGAAGAACACCCTGCAGAACCTTGTCTCACCACCTGTTGGCGGTAATGTCCCTTGAGCTATTTAATGCTCTGATCTTACTTTATAGACTTTTCAGCTTGTTTTAAACCCCTGTGTTTTCCATTTTGTTTCTTTATAATAAAGATTATTCTCATATATGCACAAGGTTCCTGTTAACATTGCTTAACACATTGATCACACTGCCCTGTAATCAGTTAAACTATTTTTACAGTAAGGTAATATTAAATGTTTGTATTTCATTAAATTTAAACGGTAATATTTTGTCAGGGCTAATTCAAAGTCAAATGCAAATGGATAATTTGGTTTAAACTGTCCCATAAACATTAAAAGCATGTTTCTTTAAACGTAAAAACAAAGTATTAATAATTAAATGTTTGTTGATCAGGAAACTCGTTTGGGCATCCAAGAACAGCTTCATCGGGGTTGACGGCGACGTCTGTGCATCCTTGGAAAAGCTGCTGCACCCACAACCCGACATCAGGATGGATGGATGGATGGATGGATGGGTTCATGTTGACATCTGTGCATCCTGGCAAAAGCTGCTGCACTACTCATGACACGACAACAGGAAGGATGGATGGATGGATGGATGGCTGTTCAAATCTAATAATCTTTTTCTTATGATTCTTTAAAGGTCAAATGCAAATGGAAAATATTGAATGGTAAATGGAGCTTATTTATATAGCGCTTTCCAGCCCACTGTGAGGAGCCCCAAAGCGCTTTACAATACCAACCATCCACCCATTCATACACACATTCATACACCAGTAGTGGTAGCCTGCCTTGCAAGGCGCCATCCAGACCTACCGGGAGCAACTCGGGGTTAAGTGTCTTGCCCAGGGACACACAACACATGGTGGGCGGATGCGGGATTCGAACCTCCAACCTTCCGATCAGGGGTCGACTGCCATTACCACTACACCACGGTCGCCCACAATAATATTGTGTAATATTCTTAACTTCCAGTATGTTTTTAAACAAACACTATACTGTACACACTTAACATTGTAAAATATGTTTAGGAAATTATTGTTCAATGACACCACTTAAGAAATAAAATGTTTATTATGAAAACTAAGAAGTGAAAAAAGCACAAAAATAAATACTGCATCCACCTAAATGATTTTTTTCCTGTTGTCTCATGTGCTTCCTCCAGAAGACACAAGTTGATAAATTCTGGTGTTGACTTCTTCGTCTTAACTGTAAAAAAAAAGAAAAACATGGTTACCGGTAATTCAGTCTAGAAACTGTTTTATATGTAGATATCTTTTATAAGATATATGTAAGATATATATACATATATCAAATATCTCAGAAACCACAAAGCAGATATTTTTCAAACCAACACAGTGTAATCACTACATGTTTATATACACACTGTAAGCTGTTGGAGTTATTTGAATTAAAATTCGATTTTTAATAGACATAAGTGTGTCGACCTAGCTTTTTTTTTCTACTAGTATTTAACACATATCTTAGATCTCAGAAACCACAAAGCAGATATTTTTCAAACCAACAGAGTGTAATCACTACATGTTTATGTGCATACGGTAAGCTGTTGGAGTTATTTGAATTAAAATTCGATTTTTTAATAATTTATTTTCGAAGCACATGTGATAGGTTTGGAATTAGTCAAAACAAATCAATTTAAATCCAGCAGATTTGACCACAACGTGACATTATTAAGGACTTGTTAACCTGAGGAACCCTCGTGGTATAAAGCAGCTATGAAATATATTTTTTAAGCTTTTATTTAGCTACATTTAAAACAAAGAACGCCGATCGACCCCACCCGCGCGTGCATGTGATGTGCATGTGTCGACCTACTTTGTTAAATCCAGCTGATTTGACCACAACGTGAAATTATTAAGGAACTGTTAAGCTCAAGCACCCTCTTGATATAACGTCAGCTATGAACTATATTTTTTAAAGCGTTTATTTAGCTACATTATAGAAATAAAGACGGCTCACGTGCGCGCGCGGGCGCGCGCGTGCACGTGGCGAAACTACTTTTTTAAATCCTGCCGTTTTGACAACAACGTGGAATTATTAAGGAATAGTTCGGCTTAAGACACATGTGTGCTGTAATTTTTAATACAAATAATTGTTTTTACCATGTTAATCTTGTAAAGTCCTTCGGTGTTTGCTCCCTCACGGCAGCCACTTCCTCAAACTCAGTCCAGCCTCCTCCTCACGGTTCGGGGCCAGCCGGCCTCGGACCTGCTCTGAGATGAGTCCGGAATCTTGGCGCGGCGCCGCGCATCTGTTAGGTGGAAATGCTCTCCAACGCGCGCTTGGCACGCAAATATGACGTCACATCCGAGCCGGGCCACCAAGTGGAAAAGGGGCATAAATGCTCCCTCAGACTCGGGCGTACCATGAGCCGCGCGGAAACTGTGCACTGTCCGCAAACGGTTGAGATTTCATACTCGGGCATACATCCTGATCGGCTGCAGCCCAGCTCTGTAGGTAAGGGGCGTTTACCTTTGGGACAAATTGAGTTCACCGATTGGTCTTTTGCTGACACGCCTACTGGACTGATTGACAGTTCACACAAAAAAAAGAGCTGGCAGCAAGTGGCAACAGTGTTCTGTTTGTTTTATATCTACACTACTGCTGATATATATATATTTTTTACTAGCCTTATTGCATATGCCACTTTACCTCTATACCAATATCAACTACCTCATACATATACTGTGTACATAAACTTCATATGCTGCTTTGTCACTCTATTACAAATGTCAATGCCAGAACTTTCATTTTATTTTATAGATATACTTTTTACACTTTTATACTACTATGCAAAAAACTCAGGACAGTATTACACTTTTTATTATTTCATTTTATGCTTATGTTTATTAAATGTTTAGTGTTTTAGTGTTGGTGTAACTTTTCATACTTTCATACTACTACTATGCAAAAACTACTATGCAAAAACTCAGGACAGTATTACACTTTTATTATTTCATTTTATGCTTATGTTTATTAAATGTTTCAGTGTTTTAGTGTTTAAATGGTTACTGTTGCACCGAGGGACTGAGAGAAATGCAATTTCAATCCTGTGTATGTCCTGTACATATTGCAGTTTTGACAATAAAGTTGACTTTGACTTTGACTTATATGTTGTTAATGAAAAGTTCTAAACAATAAGAAAGTGAACGAAAAACAGGGAGTGCTGGCCCTGCAGCCCACATCCCACAGATTCCAACTTTCAAAAACATATAATGCAGCTTTAGGACTGATTCCCAGCCAGTTTTCACACCTGATGGGAATAGAGGAGCCTCATATGTGATTTAGACTGACAAAGACCCTAAGAAACCCCTATTGTTAGGGTGTGAGGTGTGATTTGTCACTCTACACAGGTATGTGTATATCTTACCTCAGCCTTTAAAACCTGAACCCCACATTCTTTGCTCTTTGAATTGAGAAAGCTCCACGAATGAAGAGTGAAACGTCTTCCGTTACAAATAAAGTCCAGTTGTTTTTGCATTGAACGTTTTTTTTAATTTATCATGTCCTGGATGACTGAGAATCTTCACCAGCACCTGCAGCCCACACATCAGACCAGCCCACCAGGAAACCTCCTGACCCTCCTGCAGCCACATTGGACCTGATTTTAATTCGCTCGTGACAAATTCCTTTATTTCTCACAATGTCAGTCATGGCACCAAAGAACGAGGAGGAAGAGATCACTTGCTTCTTGGGAAAAAAAAGGCCATTAAACCAGATCAGGGATAAAAAGGGGAATTTGATACATCGGTGTTACATACAAAACAGTCCGTCGCCAGGCAGTTTATTGTGCAACACCAAGTACGTGTACACAATTGTAAAAATTGATCTTTGCACGGACATGCCTTGCGGGTGTCCACTTCAAGTCTAATCCGGTACGCACGGACCTCCACGGACTGAGGTCTGCCCGAGTATGTGGGAGCCTTTACACATACAAGCATAAAAACCTGCAAAATCAACAGATACCATAAAAGTAATGAACTACCAAATCATAAAACAGCAAACAGTAAAAACAATAAAATAAATAACTTCAAAACAGTAAAACTCACATTTCAAGCTGAGTTAAAAGCCAAAGAGAAAAAAAATCTGTCTTCAGAGAAGATTTAAAAACAGGAATGAGTCAACTTTTCTGGTGTGCAAATAGCTCATTCCACAGTTTGGGGGCAGCAACTGAAAATGCTTGGTCACCTCTCAGCCTCCTGCTGGACTTTGGGATGGCCAACAGCAGCTGACTGCTGACCTGAGAGAGCGTGATGGAACGTATAGCTGGAGCAGGTCGAACAGATACTGTGAGGCGAGACCATAAAGACTTTTGTAAACAAATAAAAAAACCTTAAAAAATTAATCCAGAAATGAAACGGGAGCCAATGTAGTGATTCTAACATGGGTGATGTGTTCTCCTTTTCTGGTACCAGTTAAAAGGTGAAGAGCAGCATTCTGAACCAGCTGAAGTCGAGTCAGTAATGACTGGCTCAGACCTACATAAAGTGAATTACAGTAGTCCAGACGAGTTGTCATGTGGATTAAAATCTCAAAACGATGTGATAGAAATGGTTTGACCTTGGTCAGTTGTCTCAGGTGATAAAAACTGGACTTGATCAGTGATTTAATCTGTGCATCAGTGGCGGCCCGTAAAATGTCCACCAGGGAGGGCTATTTCTCCAAAATGAAAAAAAAAAGTCCCAAGTTCAAACTGTTTTTTTTTAAATCAAATGCAGATTAATAAAATTTCAACAGAACAATTAAATGCTCAGGATGAGAAAAGCCAATTTGACTCACTAAAACAACAAAGAACAAACAACAATATATATAAATAAATAAATTACATATATATAAATTAGGCATGTAACGGTTGTAATGGGTGTACCGAACCGTTTCGGTACACCACGTTCGGTTCGGTCCAACTGCGTACCGTTTCTGTTATTTTTTCACTCATTAAACGTTCTTAACAGGGGAATATATGCACCGCGGAACAAAATTTCCTGGGCGCGTTTCAGCACGGAGCTATTTTCGCATGGCACGCGCAGCATTTAGCCGTTAGCATCTCGTGCAGTCTCCTGTTTTTGAACGTTATAAAGTTGTTAAAATGTTAAAAGACAAGCGCACACGCAACTTGTGTGGATGTTGCTTCATGAAGACTCTGCAGCAGCTACGTGACGCAGCTCTCTATAGCAGCAACACATCTAAAACGTGAACGCGCTGGAAACTGTCATCCGAACGTGAATGAAGAGCTGTATTAAAACTACTTCATCCGAACGTGAACAGCAGCTGTATTAAAACTACTTCATCAGGTAATCAGAGCGGTCCAGAGCAATAACACAAGCTAATCTCGAATCTAAGTCTGAACGTTGTTATATGCGCAGGCTTTAAAGTTACTGAGCATCGCTATGAGACATTCATCATGTCAACACTTCAAAAAGTTCAGCTCTTTATGAAAAAATTAACTGATGTTGTCAACAACAAGCCCTGGACCAGATTAAAGCCCTGCCATGATGATGAAGAGTGAGAGATTCAACCGTTCAAGAGGTATTTTTCTTTTATTATTATTATCTAAATAATCTTTTTTTTTAATCATAATCTTATTAACTTGTTTTTTTTTTATCTCTTTTGTTTTTTATTTCCAGTCTGTGACAGAGGTAAATCCACCTGCAGCTAAGTGATGACTGAACTGAACTCTGAACTGTTCCCACAGTCCCACCTGTCCCACCAAGAAGAAGTTGTGAGTACAGTAATGAGGACAAATACAGCCACACTGCTGCTACTGAACAAAAACTTGATTAGTTAGATTGTAAACAGTCTGTTGCTGCTTATTGTTCTGGTTCTGACTGTTATTGCATTTATTAAGATTTTTATTATTGTTCATATAGTTTATTTATTGTAGAGTGCTGTTTATTTAAAATATCATCCAAATGGGTCACTTTTATTTATTACTACAATACAATACAAACATATTTTTGGCATATTTTCAAAATAAACATTTTGTAAGTCTTTATTTTGTAAAAAAAAATAAAAAAAAATAAATTGTACCGAAAATAAACCGAACCGAGCTCTCATTGTAGTTGAACCGAACCGAAATGTGATTTTAGCATACCGTTACACCCCTAATATAAATTATAGAAAGGAAAATAAGTGAGATCAAAACTTTCTGCATTTCTACTTGCAAGAGGCTTTGTTTTCATTCTCCAGATCAATACAGTGTTAAGAAATAGTAAAACACTACAAGTGACATTTAGTTTATAAAATTATTAATGTTTGATCATTTTTTATAAGCAACTTAAAATAAATGTAGCCATCAGAGTCCAATACTGTACAATAACCTGCGCTGGCAACCTAACTCCACAAACAAACAAAGAAAAAAAACTCACCAGTTGCCACTTTTAGAATAAACAGTCAGCTGAGGGCTTTTATCACAAACAGCCATCTAAAATTTGAGAGCCATATCAGTCTGAAATGCAAATAGACATTAGATAAAGGGCTTTCAATGATTTAAAACTTACCTGCAGCTAGCCTTCTTGTCACTGCACGGGTCATTTTCCAGAAGAAAAAAAATTAATAAATAAACGTCCGGAAACACGCGATTGGTAAGTAGAGCTCATGTTGGACGTGTTCAGGGCGGTGAAAACGGCGCCCAGCAGCTTCCCATTGTTTTGTAACGTCATGGAATAACTGCGCATGCACCATTTATAACGACAGTCTATGGATAAGATCCATGCGCCCCCAAAACAGGAAATACGTCACCAATCAGAAAACGTTTTTTGAAACAAACAATATAAATCATCATTACTCATAAAATATTTATCCTACACAACTAAAACATATATGCATATGTTTTTAAATATTTTATTATTTCATTTTTGTAAAAAAAAAAAAAAATTAGTCTTCAATGTAAAATGGTCCAGAAGTTCCAGTGGGGCGGCGCCCTAGCGCCCCCTATTGGCCAGCCGCCCCTGCTGTGTATCCAGTTTAAAATCACTGTCCAGCCTCACACCCAGGTTAGCAAAAGTCAGGTTTTCTGCTGTCTGTTCATCACATAAACACTAATGAACTATTTGAATCCAGAGGCACTTTGTGGGTCTTAAACCAAGGTACTTCATCAAGTTCACTATCCCAGAACTGATCAATTCAACAAGTCAACCACAGAAAATGTTACTTAAAATACAGTATGCTCTGAACAAAAAGACAAAACGCTTTGTGCTGAACAGCTGATGAAATATTTATATTCATCAGAATGATCCTTTATCAAACCTTTGTTTGCTTGCATTTGATTACTGGCCATTCAAACTGAATACAACCCAGTGGACCAATCTAGGAAGCACATTTTATCTGAGCGCAGTAACTTTCGTCATCAAGTCCAAATCACTCCCAAGCTGCATGCTGCAAATCGAATACAATCATTCGCTCAGACTGTTATCAGCACAAGGTCAGTGAGGGGGTGAAAACACAGCCTACAGTTTGACCTGTGCTCTACTGAAAAACAAATGCATTCATTTTAGCTCTTGGGTATCTTTAAAAAAACACAAATGAAAGAAAAAGAACTGTTGCAGTTTAAAATGACTGGTTGTGTGACTTGTTCCTAATGCAATCTGTGTGCTGTACACAGCCAAAGCACAGATTTACTGTGTTAAGCTCCTAATTACCAACAAATAAGAGGACGGAGGTGATTCACATGCAAGGCACGATTACAGTTCAGGTGTTTATGAGACTGTATGTGCTGCTACAAAAAGGCTGTGTGTCCCTTTATTTAAAAAACTTCAAGACATGCTGTGTAGCACAACAACAGCTGTTACAGAAATGTACAAGCCCCACACAAATTATTGTTTGTGTGTTTATTATTTATTGCTATTTGATCATTCAGTCTGTTTGATATTTCACTCGTGAAAATTTTTATTTTATTTTTTGGTGAGAGTCCATTGTTACAAAAGGGAAATGTATTTTATTGTTTTTATGTGTTAATATTCCATTTTTTTTTGCTTTTTTGTTGTTGTATCTTTCATTTGTGTTAGTTTTTTGCTTTTTTTGTTGTTGTATCTTTCATTTGTGTTTAAAGTAAAATATATATATATTTTTCAGAAATCCATTAAGTTCATTCTAATGAGATACATTTGACTTTTGATCCTTTATTCCAGGTAGGAAGCATGTGCTAACTGTACAAGCTACATATCTGTCATGCAGAGCATAAGCACTGAAGCATTACTATTCTATTGTTATTCTTCTGTTATATAACAAGTTGCAACTCCTCCCACAGCTTTGAAAAACTAATACAAAAGTGCAAATTATCCAGCTCAGCTGACAATAGTACTGGTATTCCATTACTTTGGATGGCAGGACATTGGACAAATTGGACAAAATTTGCATGTTTTTTATTTATTATTATTTTAGCTGCTCCCTTCTTCATTCAGTATAGAAGATTTGCATGAAATGTTTTACAGTTGTTTTAAGCTGGATGCCTGCCACAACTTGTGTGGGAGTCCTAGGTTTCCATCCATAATCATTTTCTCCACACTTGCCAATCATTTCAATCATTCACCACTCCACTCCTGCACCTGATCCTGAAGACTGCTCTGCTGAGTATTCAAACTGTCAAACATTCATCCTACACTGGAACATTATGATACCTTATGGTAACTTGACAGCCGGTAAAACTTATTCCTTGTGAAACGTTGACTAACCTTGTGATTATCCTGTGTTCTTTAAAGTCCTGCTCCTCCATGTCTTCGGAGACCTGCTTGCTCCTTGCGGCCTCACCCTGTCGTCATCATCATGTCCCTGAAACTGCCAAACATCAGCCTGAATCAAAATACAGAGAACCTTCAACAAGTTCCTCTCTCCAACAATACTGACACCTTCTGGATCATGCTTTGCCCTCCTCTAGAAACCTATAGGACCTCGTTTCCCCCTTTCTCTCAAACACGACCTGTAAAACAAACCAGAAGAAACTATATCTACAAACAATTTTCATTCTGCAAGAATTCAGAAATATACCCATACTCACCATGTCCTATTTTCCCTTCTAGCCCAGAAAGGTAC
>JBBPBX010040075.1:0-14744 GCA_038048925.1 Garcialebias charrua | reverse complement strand
TAGATTTTTTTCTTCTAGTACTGTAATTCAATTCACAAAGTGAAACTTGTATATTATATTAATTCATTACACACAGACTGATGTATTTGAAATGTTCATTTCTTTTAATGTTGATGATTATAACCGACAACTAATGAAAACCCCAAATTCAGTTTCTCTGAAAATTAGAATATTGTGAAAAGGTTCAATATCGAAGATACCTGGTGCTGCAGTCTAATCAGCTAATTAACTCTAAACACTTGCAAACGCCTTAAAATGGTCTCAGTCTAGTTCTGTAAGCTATACATTCATGGGGAAGACTGCTGACTTGACAGTTGCTCAAAAGATGACCACTGACACCTTGCACAAGGAGTGCAAGACACAAAAGGTCATTGCTAAAGAGGCTGGCTGTTCACAGAGCTCTGTGTCCAAGCACAGTAATAGAGAGGGGAAGGGAAGGAAAACATACCATGCCATACCATTTTATGCTTAAAGCACTTTAAACAACGACCGGGCCAACTAAAGTGTTGCACAAACAGAAACAAACAGGCAAAGCACATAGCAACATATAACATAATGGAAAATCAAAATATAGAAACAAAATAATAGCAAATAATAGCATAATGACTAACACAGTGTGATGCATACAGGTTTAACACAAATCATACAGTGTTGAAAGCTAGGGAATAGTAGCGGGTTTTTAAGCGGGAAGTCCCTGTCACCTCTGTGCGTAAGAAGGATTCTTGGAAATGTGAGATGCAACTGGTCCGCTGACCTCAGAAAACGCGATGGTACATACTGCTGCAGCAGATCAGTGAGATAGGAGGGTGCAGAGCTGTTCATTGATTTATAGACATATAGGAGTATTTTACCATACCATACCATACCATTTTATTTATAAAGCACTTTCAACAGGAACAAGTCCACACCAAAGTGCTGAACAAACAAACACGTAACAGGCAACACAGACAATGAAGTACAACACGAAAAACATAAAAACATTGCAGATCATAAGTAAAACGATCAAATATAAATCAGCTGGCATTGAAAGCAATGGAGTAGTAGTGAGTTTTTAACCGGGATTTGAAAACTGAGAGGGAGGGGGCCTGTTTGATGAGCAGCGGTAACTCGTTCCAGAGTCTTGGGCCTGCTACAGAGAACGCCCTGTCACCCCTGCGCTTAAGGCGAGTTTCTGGAACTATTAAGAGTACCTGATCCTCTGACCTCAAAGCACGTGGAGGGACATATGGGTGTATCAGATCCGAGAGATAGGCGGGGGCGAGACTGTTCAGCGATTTGTAGACATACATGAGAATTTTGAATTGGATTCGAAGATGAACCGGTAGCCAGTGAAGGGAGGCCAAGACTGGTGTAATGTGCTCTCTTTTGCGTGTGCTGGTTAAAAATCGGGCAGCTGCGTTCTGAACCAGTTGTAATCGTGCAATGGTGGCTTGACTGACGCCAAGCAGAAGTGAATTGCAGTAATCAAGCCTAGATGTAATGAATGCGTGAATCACTGTCTCCAGGTTGTTTTTTGATAATATGGGCTTCAGCTTAGACAGACGCCTCAGCTGGAAAAAACAGGATTTGACGATCATGTTTACATGACTGTTGAGTTTCATGGAAGGATCCATTATCACTCCCAGATTTGTGACTTTTTGTTTTTCGGACAGGGGTAGAGCAGAAAGGTCAATGCAGTGGTTCGAGGTTGTGTCATTGGGAAGGAACAATATGGCTTCAGACTTCTTATCGTTGAAGCTTAAGAAATTTAAAGCCATCCAGTCCCTGATGTCAGCCAGGCAGTCGAGCAGAGGTTGAATAGAGCCTGTACCATTTTGTCTTAGGGGGAAGTAAATTTGACAGTCATCAGCGTAGAAGTGGAAGGGTATATTGTGTTTCCGGAAAATAGCACCGAGTGGCAGCAGGTATAAGGAGAACAAGAGAGGACCCAGGATGGACCCCTGCGGAACCCCCCATTTAAGAGCCGCCACTGCAGAAGTAAAATCATTGATGGACACACAAAAAGACCTGTCAGAGAGGTAGGATCTGAACCAGATTTTGAACTGGATACAAGCAGGTAGCCAGTGCAGGGAGGCCAGAACTGCTGTAATGTTCTCTCTTTTGCCTGTACTGGTTAAAAATCGGGCTGCCGCATTCTGGACCAGTTTTAGTTGTTGAACAGTGGTCTGACTGATACCAAACAGGAACAAATTGCAGTAATCAAGTCTAGATGTAATGAATACATTTATTTCTGTCTCCAGGTTATTTTTGGATAATATGTGCTTCAGCTTAGACAGTTGCCTCAGCAGGGAAAAAAAAACAGATTTAACAATCATGTTTACATGACTATTGAGTTTCAAGGAAGGGTCCATTATCACTCAATAATCTTGGAGTGATAATGGAACATACATACAAGATGGCCGCGCTCAGAGCAGCCACAGCTTCACGAGCTCCCGGTTCATCCCTAGTTTTTAGTAATTTTAATAGTGTTTTTGTACCTGACTCTGCGCGTTTTTTGCGGGTGAATTATAGCCGAACTGAACTGTTAAGAATCGGAGCGGATTTACCACAGGGCACAGCTGAAATCAGCAACGAACTCAAATCAGAGCTCGGAAGATTGGAGCTGTTAAGAACATCTTTCTGGAAGCAGACGCGCTCCAGGGGAAAGAAAAGGAAGAGGTGCTCCAGAGGAAAGAAGAGAGGTTGCCGAGCAGGAATTATGACGAGACTGCGGGCAGACGCTAAAACCGGTAAACCCCCGATGCCGGCTCTTTTTCTGTCTAACGTCCGCTCGCTGGACAACAAAATGGATCTACTTCGTTTGAGAGTGACCACGTCGGAGGAGATGAGAAGGTGCTCCGTGCTCTGCCTGACAGAAACGTGGATCTCTGAGGACACACCAGACTCTGTTTATGAGCTGGATAATAGACTCTTTTTCAGAACGGACCGGTGCACCGAGACTACAGGGAAAACACGAGGCGGCGGTGTTTGTATTTACGTGCACAAAGACTGGTGCACGAACTGTTCCGTGATAAAAAGGCTTTGTTCAGCTGCCGTCGAGTTGATCACAGTAAGATGTAGGCCGCATTACCTTCCTCGCGACCATGCTGTGATTTTAATAACAGTTATTTACATAGCACCCGATGCTAATGCTAATGACGCCCAGGGAGAAATTCATGACTTACTCACCTCGCTGCAGTGTAAATATCCTGAGGGGCTCTTCATTGTTTGCGGAGACGTCAATCACGTAGATCTTCAAGTCTCCCTCCCAGCCTTCAATAAACACGTCTTCACAGCAACGAGAGGAGATAAAACGCTTGACCAAGTCTACACTAATGTAAAGGGGGCGTACACGGCGAAGACACGCCCAGCGCTCGGAGCTTCCGATCACGGCTCTTTGATCCTGGCCCCAAGACAACTCCCCCCACTCAGGCGCTCCAAGCCGGAACAAAGAGAGATAAGAATCTGGAGTCAAGGCAGCTCCTCCATGCTGAGAGACTGTTTTGAGAAGACAAACTGGTCTGTTTTCAGAGAAGCAGCTACTGATGGAAGCTCAGTGGATATGGAACTCTATGCTTCCTCAGTCCTGGGCTACATCAGTACATGCTCTGAAAATGTATCCATAAAAAAATATGTTAAATCCTACCCGAACCGGAAACCCTGGTTAAATAAAGAAGTTCACGTCTTGCTAGCAGCCAGGGACACTGCATTCAAGTCAGGAGATAAAGAGGAGCTGAGAAAGAGCAGGAATGAACTGAAGGATGGCATTAAGAAGGCCAAGGCCACGTATGCACAGAGGATCGAGGGACAGTTCACCTCACAAGACCCACGGAGCATGTGGAAGGGTATTAAATGCATAACAGATTACAAAGGCAAGAACAAACAATGCCCCAGGGACCCATCTCTGCCTGATGCCCTCAATAAGTTTTATGCACGTTTTGATGATCCAAACAGACCAGCTAGCACCAGACTCACCTCATCACCAGATGAAGAGCATCTCAGAGTGACCGCAGCAGAAGTGAGAGGCAGTCTCAGAAAGATTAATCCTCATAAAGCAACCGGACCAGACAACATCCCAGGGAAAGTTCTGAAGGAATGTGCGGACCAGCTCTGTGAGGTGCTGGCTGACATCTTCACCACCTCACTTGCACTGGAGTCAGTTCCCACCTGCCTGAAGACCGCGACCATCATCCCAGTCCCAAAGAGCTCCACAGTGACTGGTCTGAATGACTATAGACCAGTGGCCCTCACCCCGGTAGTCGCTAAATGTTTTGAGAAACTGGTCATGTCCCACATCAAGGCAACCGTCAACATCAACGAGGACCCTCATCAATACGCATACCGTGAGAACCGATCAACAGAGGACGCCATTTCTTCCGTGGTCCACACTGCTCTCACCCACCTGGATCAGAAGGACTCATACGTGCGTCTGCTCTTTGTGGACTTCACATCTGCCTTCAACACCATGATCCCCCAAACTCTGATAGACAAACTATCTACACTTGGACTAAGCCCCTCTATTTGTAACTGGGTACTAGACTTCTTAACAGACAGACCACAGTCCGTGAAGATCCACAACTTCTCCTCCTCCACCATAACCCTCAGCACTGGCTCTCCTCAAGGATGTGTGCTGAGCCCCCTTCTGTTCACTCTGCTCACATATGATTGTACAGCCACACTTCCAGGCTGTCATATTGTTAAGTTTGCAGATGATACAGCGGTGGTGGGATGCATCACAAACAATGATGAGTCCAGCTACAGACAGGAGGTGGAACACCTGGAGAGCTGGTGCAAAGAGAATAATCTTCACATGAATGTGAAGAAGACAAAGGAGATGATTGTGGACTTCAGAAGGAACAAACACACCCACGCCCCACTGAAAATAGGTGGGTCTGCAGTGGAAGTGGTCTCCAGCTACAAATACTTGGGTGTACACATGAATGATAATCTCAGCTGGAGCAACAACACCACCAGCCTGATCAAGAAAGGTCATCAGAGACTCTACTTCCTCAGACGGCTGAGACGTGCTGGTCTGAGCAGCCCAGTTCTCACCTCGTTCTACAGGTGTGCAGTGGAGAGCGTCCTGTGCTCCAGCATCAACGTGTGGCATGGAGGCTGCACAGTTGAAGAGAGGAAAGCTCTACAGAGAGTGGTGAAGGCTGCACAGAAGTCTGTTGGAGTCAGTCTCCCCACCATCACAGACATTTACACCTCCAGATGCAGGAAAAGAGCCACCTGCATCATGAAAGACCTCACTCACCCAGCACACTCACTCTTTGCCCCACTCCCCTCAGGACGGAGGTTGAGGAGCATCAAATGTAGAACCACTAGACTGAGGAACAGCTTCTACCCTGAGGCTGTTAGACTCATGAATAAATAAAAATAAAATAAAAATAAACACTGCAAAATATCACATTGTGCTGATGCTGATCTGTTTTCTTGTTGCTGTGTTCATCTGTGACCATCTGCTCATACAAACTCATGTTCGTGCTGCTGTTTATTTCCACTATATTAGGCTTAGTGTATTACTAGTTGATGTTTTTCTTAGTTAATTCTAGATGTTATTACTGTTTTTCTCTTGCATTTGTTGTTGGATGTAACTGGGACCCCGTGTACATAATCTCGTTTTCATCACATGTACCACATGCGGTGCAAATGACAATAAAGACTCTCTGACTCTGACTCTGAACCTTCCTTGAAACTGAACAGTCATGTAAAGGAAATACAGATTAGTGACTGTAGCCGTGTTTCCATCAAGGTTTCTAGGTGCGCATTTTGAAGTATCGCAGCAGAAAAGCTTAATGGAAACGGCAAAATCCGTATTTACTTTCTCAAGTTCGCCAAAAAGTTTATACGCTCGCTTGAGGTGGTTTTTGGGATGTTCGAAAATGAGCAGATGCGCACAGCGACAGATGGAAACACATTTGCCGACTCGTGCTGCCGAAGCGAACATTCACGTCACGTGACTGATCAGCTGTTTCCGCTCCGGACAACATGTAACATCGCTAAAACTAGTTTGTATGACAGAATAAATACAACTCGACCGATAGCAACACGTACCTGAAATATTCTCTCCATTTTGACGAGATGTGTGGCCAGGTTCTGTTTTCAACTGCTACTTCCTGTTTACTGTAGACATGCGCAGTGCTCACGTCTGACGTAATGACGCTGACGTCTGACGTAATGACGCTGTGCGTGGCTTGGTAGATGCGCTTCAAGCCAGCAGATGGAAACACTTCTGCTTCGCATTAATTTGTATTTACATATTTGCGAGATTTCAAAAATTAGCTCAAAAATCGAAATGAAAATGGATGGAAACACAGCTTGTTTCTCTAACAGTGCTAGAGCAGAAAGGTCAGTGCAGTGATTGATGATTGGGAGGAAACAACAGGACTTCAGACATCTTCTCATTGAAACTTAAGAAATTTAAAGCCATCCAGTCTCTTATGCCAGCCAGGTTGAATAGAGTGTGTAACATTGTGTCTTAGGGGGAAGTAAAAGATGTGGTAGAAAAAAAGTGTGCAAACAACTGCACCCTGGAGAGGAGTGTGAAACAAAACCCATTCCAAAATGTGGGGGAGAATCACAAAGAGTGGACTGCAGCTGGAGTCAGTGCTTCAAGAACCACCACGCACAGACGCATGCAAGACAAGGGGTTCAGCTGTCTCATTCCATGTGTCAAGCCACTCACAAGAGACAGTGTCAGAAGTGTCTCGCCTGAGACTGCTGCTGAGTGGTCCAAAGTTATGTTCTCTGATGAAAATTAATGTTGATTTTCCTTTGGAAATCAAGGTCCCAGAGTCTGGAGGAAGAGAGGAGAGGCACAGAATCCACATTGCTTGAGGTCCAGTGTCAGAAGTTTCCACAGTCAGTGATGGTTTGGGGTGCCATGTCATCTGCTGGTGTTGGTCCACTGTGTTTTCTGAGGTCCAAGGTCAACGCAGCCGTCTACCAGGAAGTTTTAGAGAACTTCCTGCTTCATGCTGCTGACCAACTTTATGGAGATGCAGATTTCATTTTTCAACAGGACTTGACACCTGCTCGCCTCGGCTTTTGTAGCTTCAGATTCTTCCTTCACTTCAGATGACAGCAGGTGCGGAGATATGCGCTGTCGGTGATCAGGTGATCCACCTGAACTTAACTGGACTTTTTTTTTTTTATTACCTCTTTCATATGGACGGTCAGACCTGCCTCATCCTCAGCAAGTTTTTATTTTGTGCATTCTTATTTAGATTTATTTGCACATTTTGTATGATTCGTCAAACGGTTTCAAAAGCCCGAGACCGACGCAGCCCACCTATCTATCACATTATTTTGGACCGACCCAGCCTGGATTTTGGATAGACTGGGCCCGGGTTAGAAATGGCAGCTCTACTTTCTGGTCTACAATTTTTGCATTCCTGTCTTATTTGGAGTGCTATGAGGTAGTGAGATTTTACTGCATTGACCATAATGAGCTTCTGACAGCAGCAATATCATTTCTTTTTAGTTTGATTCTTTTTACATTTTTTATGGCTTATGCATCATATTGTCTGTGCTTTTGTTGTGACAATAAACCAGTAGTTTGATGTAGAAGATGTGCTTAGATTATTACGAAGTACAGTTAGCCCCAAAGTACTTTAAAGCTTTGAAGAAGATGGTTGATGTACTGTACAGTATATTGGATTTGTTGGCGCTCTGAAAAATGTCTGAGCAAACGTTCTAGCTCTTTTTTTTTTTGTTACGTCAAATTGGTGCCCATTAAAACTACTGTACAGATGTTTATATTTTCCAGTATCACTCCTTTTGTAAAGGCCATCATACAGAAGGAGAAGAGACAAGAACCGAGTAAAGGAGACCTTGGTTTGGTTATATATTCAGGACAGAGCCTCTCACTAATCCACATACACTCCAGCTCCATCCCCCATGTGTGCCCTGCCCTTAAGAAGACAAACAATAGATATCCTTCACTCTCCTCCAGATCACCTCTTTCAACACATTATCCTTCATCTGCTCATCCTTTATTTTTTTTCTTATAAGCTCTCACATATGTTTATTTTCATGTAAAACAAAGGCATAGCCATAAATAAAAAATACTTTATGTGGGACAAAATAACATGAAAATGTTTTTTATGCAAAACAGGAAAGGGGGAAGAGGCCAACGAATCACTCTTTGTTTGTGTAAAAGGGATTTTTAGCTAAGCCCAATTTAACAGTCAGTGAGTTTAAGCAAAGGTGTTCTGCACTTTCTATTCTGCTGCATAAACACTCGATATATGCTAAGCCTCATTCTCCTGGTGTGCATAATGCTGCCTGGATTTCACCGGACTCCTGTGGACCTGCACACATGGCCCCATCCTCCTTACTTCTTCTGCCAATAGCTGCCAAGCTAAATCAATATGTCAATTCACATTGCAAATGTTGGGTCTTGACTTTGCAAGGTAATGTCTGCTTGTCTCTGCAATTTTGCTTTGTGCAAGAAAGAAAGGAGGAAAAAAGAAAACTCTGGCCCTTGCTCTGTCATAGACAGTAAGGTGATAAAAACCATAACCATCACGAGAATTTCCTGGTCTTTTTGTGACCTCAACTATGACACATTCAGAGACTTTCTGCTGTGCCAGAAACATTTTTACCTTACTGGTTTTTTCACACATGTTTAAACCCTTCTGTCTTGTTAAATTTCCTCCTCATTCAACAACTACAAAAATACAAACTTTAACTTTGATGCTGAAGTTTATACAAGTCTGGTGATTCACAAGATATTTGGCTTGTAAACAATTTCATGTTGTCGATTCTCAATCATCCACCACGGCAAATAAAAAGCATAAAATAATAAAAGCAAAGCAACAGGTGATTTATTCTGTACGATTTCCCTTTCCATTCAGGAAGTTTTGTTACAGTTTTGAACAGACAAAGTTTCCTGAATGTGAAGCAAAGTGTCTGTAACAGCAGAATAAAAGTACAGTATGCTGGTGAAGATTCTCAGTCGTCCAGGACATGATGAAATCAAAAAAGGCGTTCAATACAGGATCAACTGGACTTTATTTGTTGCAGAAAACGTTTCGACTTCTGTCCAGAAGTCTTTTTCAATTCAATAGAATAAAAGTACAGTTGTTGTTTTCTTTATCTTCTTCATCATCTTTGGGGAGAGTGGTGCTAACAACCACAGATACTTTGATAGAAAAATACTGGTTTGATACTGCTAAATCTATTGCGCATATTGTGTTGAAGAGCACTCTCATCTACAAGCCCACCAAATTTTAGGTCATTATCTGATGTGACAGATTATCTTGGTCGATTCACATCTCTCTTTTAAGCTCTGTGTGGAAAACTTTGTAAGGAAACTAAAAGTTTACCTGGATTTATTTTTCAGAAATAGATCCTGTCTAACTGAATGCTAGGAAATGGCTTGTAAACATGACTTTCCTTCCCTACATCGACTACGGTGACATTATCTATATGAACGCTCCTACAAGCACCTGCAGATGTTGGATGCTGTCTATCACGGTGCACTAAGATTCATAACTGGCTATGATTACCGTACCCACCATTGCACCCTGTATTCACTTGTTAACTGGACATCACTGACCATGTAGACTCTCCCACTGGTACATTTTCATCTTTAAATCACTTCTTGGTCTGCTGCCTTCATACATCTCCTCCTACATGTCTCTGCATGAGTGCTGCTACAGCGTGCGCTCTCAGGACATTATTACCTGCAGTGTTCCGTCAGTGAGGACTGAACTAGAAAAAGGGTCTTCTCCTACTCTGCTCCTGTTCCCTGGAATATTTTGCAAAAATATCTGAAGCTCTCGACCTTGACCTCTCTAAGTGGCTTTAAACATCTGTTAAGTTCCTGGCAAAATCTGTTCCTGACCATCTGCTCATACAGACTCGTGTTCGTGCTGCTGTTTATAATGATGTTTTTCTACTACATTAGGGCTTAGTGTATTACTAGTTGATGTTTTTCTTAGTTAATCCTAGATGTTATTACTGTTTTTCTCTTGCATTTGTTGTTGGATGTAACTGGGACCCTGTGTACATAATCTCGTTTTCATCACATGTACCACATGCGTTGCAAATGACAATAAAGACTCTCTGACTCTCTGACTGACTCTGAAAATGCAGACATGTTCCTGTTTTTAGTTTTCTACACCACTTTACAACCTAGCTGTTTTTCTTCCACAAATTTTTTATGATCCTTTTAATCACAATTTTATTTTCACTTGTTAAAAAATGTAAATTTGTACTTATCCTTTATGATTGTCTATTGATGCCATTTTTGTCCATTGTTGTCATCACTCTGTTAAAATTCAGGTCTCTCTTGTAAATGAGTGCCTGAGTTAATGGGATTAACCTGCCTAAATAAAGGTTGAAAAAAGAGTACTGTAGTCTTATCTGCAAGCCCACCAATTTTTTGGCCTTTGTTGTGATTTCTATCTCGGGAGTGGTGGAGCAGTGGTTGGAGAAAGTGGGCCTGTGATCGGAAGATCACTGGTTCAACTCCCGGTACCGACAACATCAAAATGTGGTTGGGATAGGTGAAGCACTAGCCTGGTTAAAACCAGACCCTTGTCCTTCACTTTGCTTCGTACTAGGGTCTGGACTTTCTCCATAGAGAACTGATTCTTGCTGGAGGCGTGGCCTCTGCTGAGGAACAAAACCATTGGATCTTAGAAAAATTTTGAACAGGGAAAGCATTCTGCTCCCTCCCCCTCAGAGCCATATATGGCTGCTCCCCCGTGGTCTGTTGAACTTGACATCTGCTCCGCCTCCTGCTGCATTTTCTCTCGCTGCCGCTGCATATTCTGTGTTTATATGTTAATAAAACGTTCTAAAAAAATAAAATAAAACCATGGAGCGCTGGTCCAGCACACCAGAAGACCAGAAAATCTGCAGGGACTCGGGCAGCAACGTAAAACCCGAGTTTAATTCTCTCGTGACAACCTCAGCCATTTCCTCATTCATTTGCACTCAGCGGAGGGAGAGGAGGAGGAGGAGGGAGCGATCACTTGACTTTTGGCAAAAAAAACAAAAGAAAACTCCAGATAAGGGATTAAGAAGGGGAATTTAATACATTTGTGTCACATATAAAACAGTCCTGCATCGCTTTGCATCGCTTTGAATGAGAACATGCGGCTGCTCGCTGGCTGCGCGTTGACAGGTGGGGGCGTGGGTTAGGGGCCAAAAACTCCGCCTTCTGTTCTCTGATTGGTCCGGTCAAAAATCAGCCGGAGAAATCGTTGTCTATGGGAGAAGTCCCAGACGGAGCAGTGAAGGGAAATGATAATTGAGCGGAGCTGCGTAGGAATGGCGAGGGCCAGGCTAGTGAAGCACCCTCATTTGCTGCACTCTGGACCCTTGAGCAAGGCCCTTACCCCCCCCAATCTGCTCCCCCAGGCACCCTAGATAGCAACTATCTGCTCCACACAGAGGGCTGTGGTAGCTCGATGGTCTGTGGTTGCATCAGGAAGGGCAACCAGTGTAAAAAAATAAAATAAAATTGCCAAGACTTTGTGCAACTTAGTTTGCTGTGTTGACCCTTGAAGAAGGGAGCAACCAAAAGGGGAGTAAATCAATATACTGTACTGTATGACAGATTGATATTAAGCTTCTCTTTTTTTTGTAGTTTTTCAGTAGGCTTTGGCAAAAAAAAAATGGAATCAGCTTGACTCCAAAAAGGTAATCAGCTGTAGAAGTACATGCAATGATAACTTTCTGAAAATGTCCTTAAAATTCATCACAGGTTCATGAGATTTTTTTGGTAAAAGACACACAAACACAGAAATAGACATTAAAAAGGCCATCCACTTTTTGGCAGGTGGTTGATTATGAAAAGAGGGTTTTAGACTCCTTTTAAATAGAAACTGCCAATCTGGGGTACCACTAGATCTGTATCCAGGTTACATCCCTAAGCCTGATAGTGTTGAAGCAAGTGGGCTGAGAGAAATGGTATGGGAACGCTGAGGAGAAGCCCTGGAGCTCTGCACTAAGAGCCCAGAGCACACCCCGGATCACCACCACCACATCTCTTACAGAGATCAGCTTCACTTTGAAAACTCTATCTACACTTAATACTGTCTCACAGGGACACCCACCCACGCATGCACATACAAATGTAAGCACTCAAACACATGTGCAACTGAATTATTCATACACATACTGAGTGCATATTGTACTTATTCAGAACAGCTGCAGGAACACTTGAATCTCAGTGTTAGAACTTGTTCTAATAAGTTAGGAAGACCGGCTGAGTGAAGGATAATGATCGTTTTCAGACTTAAAAATGGTTTCTGCATTATGTGCTGCTTCCACACTTACACCAGCTGAGTTGGCTGCGGGCCAGATCACTTGCCAAAAGCACATGTTTGAAATGGGGTCTTTTCACCAAACGTGAATCGTCTTCCTGTAGAGCAAAAACGTGTGTGTGACAAGACGAGCAAATCTGGAATGTTCAGAAACGTCTTAGAGCGCAATGCTGTCATACCTTAATGTTTGAATATGCATGAGATTTTAGATTAGCACTTTTTCATTTTGGAACATGCCTCCTTTCAGCTGTCATATTCCTGGTGTCTGAAAATAAACAGCGTGCAACAACTTTAAAGCCCACTCAGTTTTCATATTTTTATTTAGATTTCATTTTCAATCATCGCGCACAAGGGCCAGGAAAGCTTATTTGATCTGTCTGTTCAAGTAAAGTTTCATGAATAAGGGCGCAAGAGAGAGACCGAATAACCCTGTCAGACACAGACAGTGTCTGAAACCCATCAAGGTTGCTGTCTCTCCGGGGATTGTTTGTCGCAGTCGCTCTCGCCGCCTTGTTCAGTTTTGATCCCAGCTTTGCCCTCAACAGCTTTTTAGATAATCAGTGATTTAGGTGCAAAAAGGTAACTCATGAATAATAATATGTTTTCAAGTGTTGGAAATTAATTTTTTTGGCATCTTGTCAATGCTCAGCACTTGAAGTGTACACACAGCTTTGACTAGGTTCTAATTTTTATACGCCCGTCAAAAGGCAAATGCATTAATGTATAGTCTCTGTCCAACAGTCTGTCCATACGGATGTCCATAGACTTACTCTTATCCCACCCTTAACTTCGAATCCACTCAAGATCATTTAATGAAACTAGATACACATTTGTACCACCACAAAACAGCATGCCATGTACTGTAATCTGTTCATCACCCTAACTCTAAGAACAAGGTCATAAATCAAGCTCAAAGGTCATACAATGTATTTGCTTGTCCAAGTCAGAATCAGAATCAGAATGCTTTTATTGTCATTATAAGTACAATGAGATTGAGAGCCACTCCTTTTTCAGTACAAAGCATGCTTAAAAAACACCTAAAAATATAATGCAATATAGATATAATAGCACTATGAAAGTGAAAAATATATGTTATTTCCCATTTATGTAAATTTGAATATTGCATATTAGTCTGTATTTTTTGTATTATTGTATAATATTTTGACGATGGATGTAAAAATGTACCACACATGGTACTCTTGTTACGTAATATAATCATAAATAAAATGTATGTTACATTATAAAATGTATAATTGCACAGTAACAAATGAAGGTGCCTGAATGTATCAAAAAATATACATTATTTGTTGCTTCAGCATGTTTCCTTGAAAGATGGTACATTTTCTAACTGATTTTCAACATTTAAAATACATTTTGCATCCCAAGGTACAAAAAATTTACTTTCCTCTTCCGTCCTCTTTTTCTAGTACGTATTTCTATTTTGGTTTTCATTAAGCTATTCAAACCCCCTTCTTCAATCAGTGGTGTAACACTTTTAGTGGAGCTAGTATCTTACAGGGCTGTGACCGTTGCCAACAAATTGCCAACAGCATTAGTGTGAGAGTTTCCAAAATTCTGATAAAGGTTCTCTATGTACTTGCATGTCACCTGTCCTTTTTCACGTCACAAAGTTTTGAAATGATTCAAGCAATATATTTCATTTCATAATAGTCCATCATCAAATGTGGCTGTATTATGTATGTAACTACCTTACCATCATAGTTCAATTAATCTCAATGTTACTCACTACCGGTGCAATTGCCTATCACACAGCCTGTGTAGTATATCTGTTAGATATGTGCAACATGCAGGTATATCATGTGCATTTTAGTTTAAATTACCGCCTGTGAAATACTTATTTATATTAATTCATCCTACTTGCACCGTTATATTCTACCATGTTGTTGTTTACTATTTTTTTTTCTTTTGGACCTTGTAAATATTATATTTCTTTTTCACTTTTTGATACTTTATTTTGTACCCTTGTTGCATGCTTTAGTATTTCTTGAGTGTTTTTTGTTTTAGTGAGTCAAATTGGTTCTTCTTATCCTGAACATTTCATGGCATTGTTGAACTTGTGCTAAGCTGCATATGACAAATAAACAATATAATGCTTCTCATGTTAGTTTCTGTGTGTAACTAAAAGTGGTATCTCACTGGGTTGCAACTAGTTGGAGAACCTCAAATTGTGTGACATATGTGGGGTTTTCTACTTCTCTGTGTAAAATGTGGAGATGCACAAACACTTTAGTTTAGACCATTTTCTAAATATTTGTGCAACAACTTCTCCGCAAAGTCGGTGTCATCAACAAATCATCATGGATCTGCATTTTAACAGCTGTACATAAGCGCTCCACTGACAGAAACCATCCAAGACTAATGTCCAGATCTAAAATCTATGCTGGTTGTATGTATGTAGCCATGCTAATTATAAAAGTGTGCTCCAGCGTAACAAGTCATAAATGTGGAGATGATACA